>JAPMOB010249164.1:31534-58899 GCA_029875015.1 Lepomis gibbosus
GTGTGTCTGAGACAGTTAGCTTTTTCCCAGTCCACACTGTTTGTTACCAAACAAATATACAAGAAATACAAGAACTTTCTTTTTGAGGGCCAATCAGTAACAAACCCCTTAATTGACAGTGGTATCCTTGGTGCATATAGTGAATTAGCTTCAAATCATGAGTCGCAAAATAGTTCCCCCAAACAAACAAAAAACAGCAGTTTCTGTTACACAATATTATGTTGATCTTTTGCCTTTTTTCTTGTGATAAACTGGATACTTTCATCTTGTCAGGCCACTAAAAGTGCTTCAAATTGTAAAAATCTGCTACGAATAAACCCTTCTTAATTGCTAATAACTCATGTCAACACTACTGCCATAACATCTGATGGGGAGTTGCAAGTAGACATTGATTTGTTTTATGGGGTTAAAAGCCAAAAGGGTTTGGAACCACTGCGTTAGACCACAGACCAGCATTTGATTTGTTTGCACTACTGTTGTTGGTGGATATGAAAGTGGACAGTGCTACTGATCATCATCAGCCTGAAATTTCATATTTTGTTTTATATATATATAATCATTTAACTGTAATTGCGTATACTAAATAAAATACAAGTGAGATTAAACTATCCCTGTCTTTTTAAAGAACATCTCAGCACACCAGTAAACCCCACAGGTATTAATTTATCATTTTTCAGTAGCAGGGTTTGAGCAAGTTCATTACCAGTCTTACCACAATGTACTGCCATGTGTAGTCCTGATTCTGAGAAGTTGGAAATAACGGTTTTAATTTATTTTATTATTTGTCCTAAGTGGGCAATTGTATGATTACGGGCAGCAGTGTCAAAGCCAGAATGTTATTAATCAGTGCGGCTACCTAGACAGGACTCGTGTGTGACTGTAATTCTCAATCAAACCACTTCCTGTTCTTCACTATAGCGCGTGTTTAGTTGTGAAGTTTTGGTAACACGTGCTAATTACATGACAATCATAATGACAGACCAGAACTTACTGATGGGTCATTTGCCATAATAAGCAAAACAGTGGCTCCAGTGAGATTTTAAGGCTTTAAACTCCAGCTATACATACATAAACACACACCCTAGAAGCTAAACGTGAAGGCTAACGTTATTGTTGGCAGACCAGCTAAGCTAATGTCCGTAACTGAGTTTTGGGGTAGACTTTTGTTTTATTGATAAATAAAGTCAGTGCAGTTCATATCTGTTGTTAAACTGTAGTTCAACACTTCCACTGGGCCTACTAGCAACAAAATAAAAATCCACGGAGTGCTGTTGGTATACATACCGATGAGAATCGCTCAAATCCCAACATCCCAGCTAGTCAGCTGCCGCGAGCTCAGTATCGATAAACTCGGACTCTGTTAAACTGACGAGGCTAGACAACGTTGCAGCGGCACGTGCCGCCGGCTAAGTTATCACTTGTTTGGAGCAGTTGAACTCTACAAAGTTCAGGATTAAACCTCACGTTTGTGTACATCAGCTCTGTTGTTTAATGGAGCTGCCGAGCAAGCTAACCGTTAGCATGGACCAACTTCCAAGCAAACGTTACTTGACCTAGCTTGCTGTTTAGCGGGCTAACCTTAGCAAACTAAGTTACCGTTAGCTCTTGGGGCTAAATATAAAACATTAACACTTGAGACACCAACCTGCAGACTGTTGCACCCATGAAATTAAGATATTATCTTAAACGCTTTCTATGACATCCAAGCCAACAAGTACACTAAGTTACAATCTACACAAGCCAATTTTCCCTTTCCCCCTTAGGAACGACTAGTTAGCCAAGTTGGCTAACATTACCGTCGCTAGTTGTCCTCGGCTAGTTTTCCTGTTAACTGCATCGTGCAGAAAAGAATCGTGGCGACTCTAAATGTAGCCCCTCTACTTGTGTTAGCTTATTAACATCGGGTACATGCTAGCTGAACTTGCTAGACAACTGATACAGACAACTATATATTGAATGAGGGATTCGCTACTAACACTGAGTTTCTCCGAGGGTTACAGTTCAGCTGCAGCGCACAGATACAAGCACCGTGCTTAGCAACCCAGCAGTTTAATTGTAGTTAGTAACCACTTAGCAGCTCCGGCTAGCCGCAGCAGCCCCAATATTAGCTAGCCAAGCTAGCTGATTGTTCCCTGCATAACTTTGGCGATGTATTTGTGTACTTCTAACAGTGCCGGTCATAGACATTTTTAGTGGGCTAACAAATTCAGTTTTAGTCATTTGCTACACTACAAACACCGAACTGGAGGTACACTTCTAAATAGCGTTTATAGCTCAAGAATTACACATACCTCACTTCCGTAAATTTGCTGCACGTTCGGCCGCAGCCATGTTTTCAATCCAGTGAACTAGTCGGGGTGTGTGAGCCGTTTCAACCGCGCTCGCCAAAATGCAACACAATACTGTACATTTTTGCCCCTGCCAAGAGTGCAGTCGGTCACACACCCTCCGGGTCACCTCGCTTAATTGATGAGCGTTTTAACACTTTTTTGTGATGGACAGTAGACACAGCATAGTTGACTTCCCTTTTCTAATTTACCCTTCGTTTCTCACTTAATCATTCCACTTAACATAAATCAGCAAAAGATGACAAAATCAAGGTGACCACAACGTTCAGCATGTTTTCATCAAGGTTTAATAGTGTCAGCCAGCAAAACTCAGGATGGATCTTCCTCTTGTGACATCCATATGCAAAAACATACAGTACAGCATTCTGTTTACCCCTAACTGCCAACACATTAAGCAACACCATGCCCTTACACAGAAATAATGCCTGTAATTAATTAGATGCTGATGATGCTGATTACATACTGCAATATTCTTCCTGTAGCTGTACAGTTGAGTGAAGATAGATCCAGATCGTGATTTGCGTGCACATTTTATGAGCAGCTTTGCATTTACATGCAGTTACATGAGATGTTAAATTGGGATTGAGTGTTAAAGCATGCATTCTTAACAGAATCTGCCTGCCACATATTTTCTACAAAAAAACTACTGACATCACATTAAATCACTCCCTTGTGATAAATAACCAAGTGCTGAATCTTGACCAACATTCTCTCAGTACTGGTACATTCAAATCCAAACCAGACATTTTTGTGAGCATGCCAATTTGTAAGTCTACAGAACAGTGCAAAACACAAAATTAATTCCTGAGACTACTCAGTAATTAGTCCCTTCATAACCTTATGGTTCTCATCACTTTAACATTTTGCTCTCCTTACCATTCACTGTACAATATTTTCCTACAACAGGAAAAATGTGTGATATATCTACAGCAAGATGTATTGTGATTCATCAATATCAGCTACACATGACACATGGACATACAGTATGTGCTCATTTGGTCAAGAAAAAAAGAAATATGGCATTCAGTGGAATTTTTAGCTGCACATAATTTAAATGCTCGGTTCTGAAAACAACCTGACACATGAATACTACAGTGCTAATATAAATTTAAGAGCTCTTTATACATATTTGTACAACTTGACAAATCTTTTTCCGACATGTTAATTCCCTCTGTCAGCTGTCAAAGGCTGTCATATAGCGGTAAAGATGAGGTCTTTTGCTTGAATGCTTTTGAAATAAAAGTCAAGTGCAAAATAAAAAGGCTTGTCATTGCTTGCAATGTTTTCTGTTGTTTTCTGCCAAGCGTTTGATTAAACAGAGCGCGTCTCCATCTCGATCTTCTCCTCTGACTGTGATGATTCTGCTTCCTGGTGGCTGACGTTTGGCCGAACCGTCACAAGTGGACCGCCGCCATAGATAGAGTGGAGGAAGTTCCACGTCTCTTCAGAGATCTGCCCAGAGTCGGCTCCTGTAGGGTCAGTGCAAATGCACACACTTAAATATCACTAACATCTGCATAGCTAAAGGTGCTACTACACTCCACAGAGGCTCTGCAAGAGAAAGGATTTTTTCATTCCAAGATTTTATTTATCTAATAATTTTTTTCCACTTTACTTATGCAGAGAAATAAAAATACAATGAGAATAATAATAATAATAGTTAGTACCTTGTCTGAGTGTCAAATGGCCGTTCTTGTTTACTGCAATTTTGGAATTATCAATGGCTCCCGGCGGATCTTAAAGTGGAAGGAAGACAATTAGTTGTCATAATTATATACAGCAGTATTATGCATGCCTCTTTTGTTTGTTTCAAAGAGCAATGATGTTAAAATGTCAAATGTTTTTGTCACACTATGAAAAGCAATTTCTGCTCCCCACTTGCTACAGAGAGAAAACAAATATTAGAGGAGCAGAAGTCAAGAGAAAAAAAGACATTTGCAGCCGTGCCAGATGTAAGCGGTTATAAATAGATATGACAATACAAAGCAAGGGAAGCACAAAAAAAAAACGAGAAAGAGTGCAAGAAAGTGAAATATATTTTGACACTTCATTTTGCTGTAGCAGGAGGGAAACTTGACTCGGGGGACTAAAGCAAACTCTTTGAAGATAAATCAAGAGAAGAAATGGGACTTCACAGTTACACATATGAGCAGCTTTTTGGTAACAAGGGAATTTGGATGTCCCATATAAAACAATGTATTTGCCATATTCCCCTAGCCACATAAATGTATAGACCTGACATAGGCTATTTGTTTGAAAAGAGAAATTAAATCCAAAGAAAATGACAGCAGCTGTTCCATCACCAGATGTCAGATATAAGTGTTGAGTGGGAAACATGAACATACCACTACCTTGTGCAAGCCCTGCATTGTAGAACGACAAATAAATGTACATTGAACCTTGAACTTTAGCCTTTTAAATCAGACATTTAAACAGGACTGGGGGTGGAAAAGGCAAGACTTCTGTCCAATTACCATTGTCTTTTCCTTTGACAAAGCCCTCCCACTCACGAAACCACTGCATGCTGATGCAGTATATGACCACTGGAGACTCCTCCTCCTGGAAGGCCTTGTTCAGCTAAAGAGCAGAGGGGGGAGAGAGGAAATGGGGGAGGAGTGAGCAGCAGAGACAAGAGGAGGGGATGGGGAGAAAAATTAAGTGAGGATGAAAGGGTCGAGAGAAGAGAAGATGGAAAACCTAATCAATTCTCTCTGGTAGTTATTCCAATTAGAAGACAATCTTAGCACCACACTACCAATTTCATCTTTCTTGGAAATGACACAATGCCTGTTCCTGTTGTTAGCTTACTGAAGCTCTTTCTCTCTCACCAGCACGCACACATACATACACCAACACACACACACACACACACACACACCTCCTTCTGAGCAGCCATTGTGTGAGTGTGCAGACTGAGCAGACAATAACAGCTGCATCTGTCCCAAAGCATTAATGATAAGGCTTTCATCAGGCTCACACCTCTCATCTCCTGCCGGGCTGAAGAGCACCAACACATGCAACCTATCAAGTGGTTCAATGGGCAGGAGAATAGGCCTATACACACCCATGAGTACGGGGCTGCACACAGGCTCACTGACACACAATGCATTATCACTCACACCAATTTCTACTGTATGTGGCTAAAGCTCTATCTTCCATGCTGCTCGCGGTCTGAATGTATGGTTGGAAGGCTTACCCTGACAAACATGTCCAGCTCTGACTTGCGCCGTTTCTCCAGTTTTTCTATCTCAATCTGGCAAGTGTGGCAAACATACAGGTGGTTGACAGCAGGACCCCCTCCGTACCTGTGGGGAGCAGTCCACATTAACTCTCACAGAGAAAATGTCCAACACCAAGCAAACTACAAAGGAAATTATGCTGCAACTGTAAGTATACTGAGTGATGGGAGATCTGAAAATGTTTCCAGTCTCACAGCTGGCCCTTCCGCTGTATGTACCTGCTGTAAAGGTGATCCCACACGTTCTGTGGCAGCATAACTACCAGGTCATCAATGAATGTTGCTTTGTTGGGTGGAACACCTGATGAAACACATTGACACAGCCATCAGACATTACCAGTGTTAACATTTTCAGTGTAATGATTACGTTTAGAGACATAATATGTTAAAGATCAGTGTTGGAAACATTGTGACTACTAATATGTTGAAGAAGCCAAGAAGCTTCACATCCATTCAATATTCTCCAGTTCCCTTTAACTCTAACAAATCAGAAAACACACAGGCCTAGCCTGCACGCCTATAGGCTACTAATGAAAGAGATTTCACTTCTTTGACTGGGCACTGGAAGAGAAGGCCGGTTTCTATGAAGTGAGGATAATCCACACACAGTGATGCACATGCTCGTGTGTCAAGGAGGCACAGGCATTCGTTTTTATAGTTTTCATGTGAGAGAAGATGGATTCACAGGCCTGAGATTGGTGGTTACTGACAGCACAGGAGTGTTCTGCTGGTTTGAAGGGTTTATTGTGGCAAAAATGTCTGTTATTTGAGTGATTTTTTTCTCTTCAGGTTTTAAGTTTTATTTATCTGTATACAGAACTCATCCGCGTTACAGTCTGGCTGGATTTGCCAATTGAACATGCCTGATTTACGGTAATCCCAACTGAAATGTTATTTTTGCTTTTACTACTTTGATGAAATGTGATACAAACCCTGAAATAATGAGAAACAAAAATAAAGGCTGGCACTAGAACCCAGCCGAGACTGCAAAGCAGCACATTGTGTTTCTGCAGAAAACCAGTGACATTTTACTACACCAGAAAAAAGTGTTAGGATAAGATAATGAACTGTTTAATGAAAGGTGACGCTTGAAAGATAAATACATCTATAATAATAATTATCTGTATTAGTCATTCAGTGTAGTTGGTCCTAATTCTTCATATTCAAATGATTTAAAATGTATTATCTAACATGCTTAAAATGGAAAGTGAAAATTAATTGTGGCTGATTTTCATTGAAAATAAAACTGGTGCTACAACACAATCATGTATCTGACTAGACAGTTATTCTGTGCTGATAGACATAAAAGAGGAGGAAACAACCTGCAGGTGCTTATTTACAGAATGCTGCCAATGTAAACAGCTTTCTCATAAATATTATTTTTTTCCAACTCATTTTTCAAATCCATCATTTGTAAAACTCTCTGAATAGAGGGACTGAAAATAAAGGAGCTTGATTGGCACAAACCCTTTCAGAGTCCTCCTCTCTTCTCCACTAAAATGAAAAAGAAGGATCATCTGCACAAAAAGAAGTTAAACCGCCTTTTGAAGTCGGTGTTGTGAAGGGAATACTCTGCGGTCTTTGTCAAAGGCAAAAATCTACTGCAAGAGTGAAAGCAAAAGCTGTGTTAAGAGACAGCAGGGCACAATTTTCCCAATAAATTCTTGTGTACGGAGCAAGAAAAAGACTTCCTGTTCAGGGACAGTTTGACCTCTGAGTGACTTCAGTAGGATGATGACGTAGTCATACGCACCTCCATGCGAACACAGGAAGTCATCGTTGGAAATGGGCCCCGGCTCTGCGAATGTCTTGAACTTGTTAAGCCACTGGCGGGAGATGTAGAACTGCAGGAGGCTGGGCTCCATCATGTTGAATAAACCCGACACCCTCCTACGTTCTTTCAGCGCATCCTCGTTGCTCTTTCTGTGACAGGAACAGAACACAGATTAATAACTGCTGCAGCTGAGTAATCGAAAGATAAAAGATGCAAGTTATGAATACGAGTGAAAAACAGTGAATCTTTAAATGTTACAGGGATGAATGGGTTCTTGTTTACAACTGTCAGAGGATAACTCTTGAAGTCTTGTGTGTTGGCTTACTTATAGAAGAGCACATAAGCCTCAGCATTCTGGACACAGGATTCAGACACCTCGGTCACACTTTGGTCATCAAATTCATACCACAGATTGTTCACATCGTTCCTGCAGTACGCTATGTAGTGGCCACCTGGGATCAGACAGGGGAAGGCATTAGAACCGTATTCATAAACCTAACAAGTACATGTGAATTTTTTCCTGCAGGCTAATGAATGCAGGACACTTCTCTTTGTGCCAACTGAAGGCAGATGCCTCAGTCTGAGTAGAAAGGAGAGCGACTCTGCCCACTCACTGCTGGCAGTGCCGTGGTGACAGATGACTGACAGCAGGTCATAGTTGGATGTCTGGGCGGAGCTGTCTTTGGCCAGAAAAGGCTGCAGGTCCAGGCCCTCGAGCGGGAAGGAGACGTGGGTGTTTATCTTGGTTGAGAACATCAGTTCATGCCTGAACCGCTTCAAGTGGATACACAGGATCTGGAGCAGAGGAACGCACAAAGAAGTTTAGAAATCCGGCGCGTGAAGACATTAAGGAAAAAGATTTTGGTTTCTTCATGACACGAAGTAATAGAGTTGTCTGTATACCTCTGGCAAACTTTGCATTTTACAAAATTTGACTCCGTTTCGTAATCTGAGAAGAAAAAAGATGAGGAAGATGGGCAATGATTACAGTTCCAGACATTTTTTTCTGTTTTTGTTGATGTGAAAGAAATTAGTAGTCCAGCTCAGTATTCAGCAAAGTCACTCAGAATGAGGTACTCACTTCTTGCATTTTTCACAGCTGTACATGTTGTCTCCTAGAAATCAACAAACACAGTTAATGAAACATCAATCTTAATGTTCGTGACTGAACAGATTTACACCCACTTGCTTACCCTTTAGTTCATCTCTGGCAAAGAAAGCTGCAAGACAATCCTGTAGTGTGACCACTGGACCCCAGAACCAACTGAGAATAAAAACAAACAGAGGGGTGAGTTTGTAGAACCAAACGAGCCAAGTATAAAGCCACTAATGTTCCAGGGGAAGAATTTAAATAACTAGAATGTACATATTATCAACACACCTCTTGATGTATTCCATGACAAATGAAATCCAGCCCTGTGGTGCATAAGCTTCCCCACAGGAGCCGGCTTTAACCAGAGAGGTCTGGTGGGTGGAGGAGTGAAGTTTGGCCAGGTCTTCCTTCCCTGGGATGGGCAACGAGATATCCTGGAAATTCTCCAGGGTCACAGACACCTGACAGCAACAGGACACACACACAGTAAAGCTTCCTATTCAATTCATATTTTTATATTTCATTTTAATATGGTTTTGTAAATTGTCACTTTGTAGCACAATACTGTTCTTATCACTACACAAATATCACAATCTTTGACATGACAGTGGATGTACAACTGCATCAACAGGGTGGAGGCACATATTTCTGCATAACACTACATAGCAGCTTGAAATAACTTGAAATAAGCAATCTCATTATCTCAATAAAGAATTTTGAAAAAATTTGTAGATGTCCATACGAACCCGATCACAGGTGAGACACTGAACTGAGCTGACAATGGTCCCATCGAACACATCTGAGATTACACTGCGGTACCTCTTTTGACGCCTGTGCTTTGGGGGGGCGAATGTGGTCACTGCTGTGGGAAGGCAGAGAGAGAGAGAGAAATGTGAGAATAATGCTTTACAGCATGTCAGAAGAGACTGCTTCTGATTATGTAGAAGTACCTTTCTTGTGTGCAGGGTTCAGGCTGGGCCAGCCTGAGGCAGCTTTGGGTGGGCTGCTGGACATTTTGGGAATGTGTCCCTCCATCGGGACTGGACTCTGTGGTCTTGTGGTGTTGGACATTTGGATGTCTGGGAAGGAATCTGGCGGAGAGAAGGCCAAATATTAGAGAGTTTCAATACCATAAATCTGAGGCTGGATATTAAAAAGGTTGTTATTTGTGGAGTAAATGGCGGAAAAATAAAACATGTCTCTTCTTCGTAATTACCTGATGTTCTGCCTTGAACCTTGATGGCCCCCTGGCTGCTGATAATGGGCACGGTTTCAGTGGTGGTGTCAACGTCTTTGTCCATGTCCACTCCAGTGCTCCCACCCATGACGCCGGAGCGGTAAAAGTCATTAATCATGTTCTTCTCCTTCTGCCACTCCCTGTTGGCCTGGATCTCATCTTGTTCAGGAATCAGCATCTCGGCCTCGTTGGTGACATCCATCAGCACATTCCCACTCTGCGCCTCATTATCGGCTCGATCGCTGCTGCCACACGACTCGCATGACTGGAAGTCGTCTGACTGACTGCGGTTGTCGTCCTCGCGGCCGTTGTCCCCGGTGATGCCATTGGACTGGTCATAGGGCTCGGGCAGCGGCTCTTTCAGCTCCTCGTGAAGCTGATCCATCAAGCAGCGCAGAAACTCCTGGGAGTCCTGTTGAGGCAGAGTGGGGTAAACACAAGAAATGTTATTTGAGGTAGCAAATTAGTTCTAGATGTGAACATTTTTGAGTTGTTTTTTTTGCAGCTATTTTGGTCACAGTAGTTAATTTCCTCTTCCTGAAAAGAACATTGAAATATTACGCAGCACTAATTGTTACTGAACATAATCAAGTTTGACAGACACAGCAAAGCTTTCCCAAAATTACACATAACAACCACTTCACCTCTTTGTTTATACCAATTCTGCATCACACAATTCAAAACCAAATGCTCATGAATGTGTAATCAAACTTAATGAACCTCAGACATTCAATCTCTCTCTCAAGTCAAATGGATTCTCCTCTCCCAGGACCTGGACTGTTAACTTCATTCATGGCAATGCTAATTCCAAGGCTGCGCAGCCCAGCCTGGCGTGACAAATGAATATTCCTCGGCTAACTCCTCTGTACAAACACTGGCAAGCCAAGAGGAAACAGGCCCTTTTATCATTTCGCTATTCAGGCTTAGAAATCCTCTATTTACAGACACTGGACAAAGACGAGATGTGCTCCGGTAAAAAAAAGTCTTTTGAAATCCGTTATATCTATGACACATTTCAAGCACGACCTGGAATCAAATCGAGCAATTTACCTTAATGTGTCAGAAGAAGAAGAATGGGAAGCTCTGAGTTAGTTAATTGCAAGGCAAATGATTCAGTTTATCTGGCTGAGTGATTTGAGCTGGAGCTAACGTAATTCTGTAAAGGAATGAGCAATGAGGGATATGGAGTGGAAGAGAAAAAGTTAGCCGAGGACTGTGAGATCTGGGACACTTTGTAGTCTGGGCGTCAGACCCATAACAAACCCAGCTCAGTACAATCAGAGTTTAGCGGCCTATTACTTTATATCACGGTAATTTATTATAAAAAGCAAAGAAAAATAATGCATTATTAAAGCAGGGTAACAGCCAAAAATCTACCTGTTAAAGTCACAACAGCTAATTGCTTTTCAACATCTAAATGAAACAAAGTCGCAAGCATCCAGTTGAATATGTCTCCAACTGTAAAGCGTGTCTGCATGTTTTATTTATATAATGAATGTGCATGTACTTTGTTGCACATGTATTTCACCGTCTGCAATGACCCACCTGCTGAGAATATCCTCTAAACATGGGGTTTATGGATTTGATCCCCTGGAACAAGTTGGTTGGGACCACATAGGAGGGTCTGCAATGTGAGAAAACACAGCCTGCTCAACAAGTATTTTGTAATATCACAATATCGCAATAACGTCTTGTGTGACGTAGAAATAAAGACTAGCTGCTACAGAAATGTGACTCCGGTTTGGCTGTGGATGCTGAGACTTAACAGCAAATTTAAACATGGGAAAAGATTGAAAATGATCCCTGAATTATGAAATCAACTTTGGCTTGTGGGCAAGCTTATTTACAAAGTCAAAGAGGACTGATGCAAACAACTACTAACTAACACCTACCTGTTCTTGTGCCACAGGTCTGACACCAGTTTCTGGTAGCTTTTGCACAGTGCAGGCTTCTTGTCCGTCCTCACCATGCCGCCACATTCAAGAAAGAACTGTGTCAAGGGCGGGCTGAAGTAGGAAGAGAGATAAATATATCATATGTGGGCACAAAGAAAGCTTTAACTGAATATCCCCTTGACAGATTGATTACTTTTACCAAAACGCTTGCAACATGGTGGCTACTTCACAAAAGAAAATGCATATAATCCTCAATAAATCCAAGAAAAGCAGATATAATTCAGAGATGTACAATATAATGTAATGATATTATAATCTGCTATGTTTTTAATTGCTTTCAATACCATACGATCTGCAAATCCTCTTTGTTTGTTTGTTTTTTGCTCTTCCATTCATATAGGCCACGCAAAGCAGAAAATGACAAATAGGATAAGTTGAAAGTTCAGCATCTCTACATAATGCTTTCTTCTGCCTGTATTTTTGATTCATTCTGTTTCATTAAAGTCCTATTTCATTGCTAGAGTAAAATCGCAAATTCCCAGAGGCACTGTCTCACGCAAGAACACTGCACAAGCAGCTGGAAGTTGAAGGACATAGGAAATAGCTCAAAAGAAAAACAGCTGAGGGAATTTTTGATGGATACGGAGTGGACAGGAATTTGCAAGAAAGAGACAAAGTGCAGAATGAATAAGGCATGGAGTGTTCCCTTCCCCTGGCAGGAGAAAAGTCCTTCGAACTGAATAATGACCCAACAGTAACTGAAAGAAGCGGCGCTCACACAAACAGACATCAAAGGAAAGTTTCTGAAAAAAGGTCCCTCCTTCTGTAGCTGTGTGACTCAGTTCCTCCTATTTTTGGAATGTGATTTAGATTGCAAATTTTGACCCACATCTTTTCCCATTTTGACTTGTATCCAGACTAGGCATCGTCGGTTTAATATAAAAAATGTACCAGCCTCTGGATAGACAGTATTACATAGGAGGAAGGAGTTGTCTGTGCTTTGCTGTTCCATGAAAAATAAAATAAAAAGTAAAGGGCACAGTGTAAGAAATAACGCAGCCTCAGCTCTGCAGCGGAGCACTAACTTAAATGACCACCCCAACAATCTAATCATAAAGAATGAATCAGAAAGCCTGGGAATTCAATAAACATTAAAGAAATGCAGCAGGCTGGGAGAGAAACAGCAATGGGAGACACATAAAAAAAGACATGGTGGGAAAGAAAAGGAGAAGGGGGACAGACAACGTGGGGAAAGAGTTGCTGTTCATTTGTAACAGAAGACCCTACAGGGAACTACAAAAGACCATTTCTTCCGTCTCAAATGGTGCACTGCAGCAATTTTCACTCAGCCATCACTCTCCCAGCCAGGGTCATTTTTTCCCCCGTCAACGAGAACCAGGTAGGCAGTGAATAAAACAGCAAGCAGCTACTGAAAAGGAGCGTGCTGAAAGTGTGAATAGTGAGTGAGGTGGAATGGCGATGTCAAGAGAGGTGATAGTAGACAGTTAGATGCGGGGACAGAAGGCAGGTTAAAATAGGTCTCTCACCAGTTGGACAAGGCCTGGAGGGCGGCGTTCATGTAGCACGTGTTGCCTATGTTCTTCAGTCCTGTCAGGCCTGAGGGAGACAGAACACACCGGGGAAATTAAAACAAGCCACTCATCAATGTGTGTACATTTTGGTGGCAGTCAGGAAGCTTTTACATTTTTATAAAGACCTATTCCATTTCTAAGATTAATATTTCACAGCAGGAGCTGAAAATGTGGCTACCTGGTGTATTTTAAATCAGCTTCTGTGACCCATGGACTCAAATGTTATTTTTCTGACTAAAGCAGCTATAGCTCACTCATCTTAAACAAGGGTTTTCAAAGTCAGAAACTGTGGGCCAATCCTGTTTACTTTCATAGTGAAGAAAACTTGAAAACAGAGTTATAAGGAGAGGGTTTTTTCAGCTTTATCATGTTTATTAGATAACAATATTGTAATATATGATACTATTTGAGATAACTGAACATTAATGGAGTTAATGGAGTTATGACTCTGCAAACTGTAATCAGGTTAAAGAAGCTCAACTGCCTCCATGAGCTGTGTGCCACAGCCAGAACTGCAGCTCCAACTCTTGACCGTGCCGATAACGGTCCAGCTCAACCAAACTACAATAACTAACTTCCCTTTTTTTTAGAATACCAGCATGCACCTGCCAATACGTCTCTCCCTCCGAGCCCCGACCTGCAACTCTCCTTCTCCTCCCCTAGGCAGGTGCACCTCACTGTTTGAAAAGCTCTGATCTTATGTGACCAGCCTACCCTGTGAAGGAATTTAGTCTTATAAAGTCTTACTTATTTCCACCACCTCCTGGTCATATGATCTGTATTTGTGACAAAAATAACCAAGGCAGCGACTTGTCCCAATGCCTGAGCTGCACCGCATGAGGTTGAACATAACATATGCCTTTTGGTGGAGCCTGTGTGCGTCTCCTCTGAGTGAAAACATTATTTGCATTGGTGGCTCCAGCAGGACTGAAACACTCAGCACTGAAGTGTTGGTGCTAGAATCAACTTACAGGAGCGGCCTGCAGTCCTGCTAAGAGACTGTGTGTTGCCTAGGTTTTGCGGTGTGTCTGACACTGTTGGTGCTTGTCAGTTGTAGAAGTGCTAGTTTCAGATTTGCAGTTGTGTACATCGTTGGCTAGTTTGTTTTTCAAATGATGTTTTGGATTTTAGCTTCTTTTTTTTTTTGAAGTACAACCTCTAACAGAAGCCTTGAGGCAGAGTGCAGCAATACATCAGTTGGTGTTTGTCAGCCCTGGTACTTTGAAGTCTGTTTGGTGTGTCAGGATCTTTAAAAATGCTTGTCTGACCCATTTACTGCTCTTATTATTTCAAATTATAACCTGTGCTTTGAACTAAACCTGCTGATTACTGATCTTCTGCGTTGGAGGTTTAACCTCAAATCATTCCTGCGATGTTAAATTTTTAATTTATTTAGTCATACTTGGATTAGGAGCTGATAAAATTTTATTAAATTTTAGTCAGCTCATTGACTTCAAAAGTAAGTGATTTTAATTATTAAAATGATAATCTGAGCAAGAAACCAGTCTACTGCAGCAGCACTGTAAATGTAGATTAGAACATTTCAGCTGATATTTCTTTCTGCAATTGAACTGTAAAAAACAGTGTCTATAGTGATACTTTTACAGTCTACCAGTGCAAACGCAATATGTAGGTGGAAAATTATCGTACTTGTCTGAGAGTCAAACTGCTTGTGAAACATCATTTTTACTGACTAAATAACCTTTTGAAATAAACTAGTTATTTGTCATTCATTTTATGGTAAGCTGACCTCTGGCACGCATGTCATCCTCCTCCTCTGTCTCCATGTCCAGGTCTTCACATGCTCCATTAGGGGGCACTCTCAGAGAGGTTGGGCTCCCAGGGGCCCTGCTGTTATCCTGGAGTAAACAGCACAACACACATGGACCTCACTATAAAACTATTATCTAGTAAATGAATATCCAGATACAGTTTGACAGTTCAACTGTCACCAAGGATAGATGGAAATTGTTATAGTGCAGTTCTGCAAGTATGAGAGGAGAGCACACCGTTACCTAACTAAGCGATTATGCATTAAACATGAAATGTAAAGCCGTCTATTTAAACTGACATAGACATAGAGAAAAAGAATGCATTTAATCTATACTCAGGAATTTTAATTTGTTGAATTTCATCTCTTGAATTTCATCACTCAATATTAAACCTGCTTTATCACTAAACCATAACCAAACTGTAAAGACAATAAAACATGGTGAGTCCTTGTATGGTTCGTTCTTTGATTATTCCGTTTCAAAACCTAATCTAAATAACCAAAACGGTAAAACAAAGGAGCTGCGTTTTGCATTTTGGGGATGCACATGACGTCACATTCCATGAAAAACGCTCCCTTGGAGGGCAAAAAAGACGTTAGGCTATTTTCCGCTGCCTGCCAACCAGGAAGCAAGTGATACTTGCAGTTTGTGTTCATATCTTTCTTTTTCTTAAGTTGAGAGGTGATCCAAATAAATGTAACTGCTTTTGCAGCATCTCTATGGGGGAGTTCCTGCGTGAGCCGTTTAGTTGGTCTGTTGTTTTGCCCTCCAGGTACTGCGAATGTCACGTGACTGAAAACTATGAATAGCGTCATAGGTCTACGCAGTGGGGGAAGCCCTGTAGCATCAGTTCTGAAGGTAAAGGTATGTGACATTTAACAGACAAGAATGAGTAAGGACACAGTTGGGGTGAAAGGAGGGCCAGAACCTGAGCTTTGAATCAGGAGACCCATGTTCGTGTCCTTCGTGAAGTCAATATTACATATTTTTATATTTAATTTCATATAGGCCTAAGGCTATTTCTTTTCAAGTCACATCGCATCTCATTTCAACTGTGGTGATTATGATTGTAGAAGTGAGCACTATATTATAGCCACATACGAAATACGACCATACACAGTGCGCCAGGTCGCGCCCACGACCTCCTCCTCTCCCTCGCCCTGTACGCTCCAGCGCCCAGCTCCCTCTCCGGTAGTCCTACTATGGGTTGTGTTGCCAGTGGAACCGGCACACTGCATGGTCAGTGGTCGTTCCATTTGGGTGGATGAGGTCTGGCGCTCCTGATTTTACACATAATCCATGTGCTACTGCAACTGGAGGCTCTCCGCAGAAAATAAAGTTCAGGTCGAAACAGTGTAGAGGCGCTGAACGAAAAACGATTTAACTATTACTAGCACCTTTACACTGTTTCCACCTGACCTTTATTTTCTTTTTGAGATGGAATAATTTAGAAAGTTTTGTGGCTCTGCGGAGAGCCTCCAGCAGCAGGAACACATGGATTAGACTATGCGTAAAATCAGGGGCATCGGACTCCAGCCAGAGTGAACGATCACTGACCGCTGGAAACACAACCCAGAGTAGGTGTCCCGGTGTTTTTTTTCAATTTGGCTTTGAAACTACATAATCAAAGAAGGAACCATAAACGGATTACGCTGATAGACGTGTGAGGAGAACCTTCTCTTACCTGCCCAGCGTTCTGTGGAGAGGGGAGGGGCTTGCCGTTGGTGTGGGGAGAGTGAGGACCAAGTTTACGCTCCAGGAAAACCTCCTTGCCACAGGCGTAGCACCACACTCGAAGTGTGGTCAGGTTCACTGTAAGGTTGTGCCTCGTGTCCTGCACACAAAGTGGTTGAAGAAAAAAGATTATTTGTAAACAGACATATCAGACTGTATAAACAGGGTGAAACAAGAAGACAATGTTAATATTTAACAGCCGTTAAAGCACATGTGCACTTTTTATCAGCAAGATTCTTCATAATCTTCAACACAATCTACAAATCAGCATCTCAGACAATAAACAGGCTGCTATTAATCTTGTATAACAAAGCTGGCAGCTAGGCCAGCTTAATTTTATGGTGTACAAATAAAGTTTTATGGATGCGTATACCGCGTGTTGCCTTTGCTGCATGTCATTCCCTCTGTCACTCTCCCCCCTGCTTTCCTGGCTCTCTCTTCTGTGACTGTATAATAATTTAGAAATGCCACCGGGAAAAAAAAAACGTAATAATAACAGAAAACTACAGACAAGCCACCTGAAACTCAGAAAACTAAGGACACACACCTCAACCCTACCTGTATCATACCAATTACAGTGCAACAAAAACTGACATCTATAATCATACAAACAATGAATTAAAGCTGAAGTTAACAAATTTTTATTGAATAATCTTAATGTCAATTAATTCTTTGGTCAATAAAATGTCAAAAAATGGTGAAAAATGCCCACCTGAATCTCCTATTTTACATTGTTTGTTTTTGCATTTGTGCTTGAAAAATGACTCAATATACTCAAAACCTGTCGATGTTTCAATTTGACCTTTTATTTAAAAGAATATTCCCAAGACGTAGTTATTCCACACTAGCACTCACAAACTTAAACAAAATTAACTTCTTTACCCTCCCAAATATGAAATGAAAGGCTAAAATACACTCCTGAGTTTCAAATTTTGGACCTTCGATCTCGTTCTGAGCTGAATGTCTCAGGTTACAGGTTAAGCTGTCAGACTTTTGCTGCTGAGGAAACATGGTCAAGTTCTGCTGACCCACTGCTGCTCTGACAAACACCAGCAGCCTGGCAGGTTGACAGGAGACTGAACGTGAGCAGCAGCCGAGCAGCAGAACCTGCATTATTCATCAGGGCTGCATTAGCCTTCACACAGCGGGGTACAGCAGAGCTGGCAGAGGGGGCACACCAGACTGAAAGTCCCAATCTTAAATAATTTATGAAGGAAAGTGTAACAGGTAGGGCATTAAACAAGCTGGATTTATTGGGCTTAGAGGGTTTTTATACATAGCCCACAGGTTTGTATTATAATTAACAGTTCTGTAGCTTTCATAGAAATAATTTGTTATGTTCACATTTCTGGTCTGTTAAAATATTTAACATAATACCTTGAAAAAAACATCCTTCCACACACACTCACAAATTACATAGTTAAAAAATACTTCTCTAAAATAAACACTGCAACACTGCAAAACGTTTGTGATGCTGCCACAACCACTTCGGTTCAACATCTGCTTCAGATGGTTTTATCTGCAAAATAATGTCAAGTCTCCTCTCTAGCCATCAGCACTCACCGACATTATTGACTGCAATCAATAAGTAATGAGAATTGCCAACTGCCCCTATTCTCCGCAGGGATTCTGTCAGGGGATTTGCAGCTTTTGCACAAATGCAAGTAAAACCGCTCAAGAACTGATCAACAAATCTGGTATTTAAAGAGTATTTTAGAACACCGGTAGCCAAAACACAACTGTACAGCTGTGGAAACCTTCCATTTCTTTATCTGCAATATGAAGAAGGACTTCCAAAGTTTACCATTGCTTCCAATGTTCTTTTTGCTGCATAATAATGAAAATATAATCTACATGTAAATACTTATTATGTGTCCCATTTTGTTACCAAAAGTACACACCGAAGTGGAGCTTCAACGTCTGAAATCAGTTGATCAAGCTGCAACTTCTAATTCAACACAACAAACAGTCACTCATGTTTACTCACAGTATAGTTTGACTTTTAGAGGCCCTTATTCACATACACTAAGGCATCTGATCTGATCCGATCCAACAGCCGTCTTTCTCGTTGCATAGTCAAGAGATTAAAATGTTTTCTTCCCCTCGGGGCCTCCAGAGCACTAATTAAGCATGGCCTTCTTTCTTACAAGACTTAAAGATGGCTTCCACTGGAAGAACACAAAAGGCAGCTGGTGAGCTGCACAGGCAGACGTACTTGATAAGCGGGCGGATTTAAAATTCACTGATTATATCATTTAGCTAATATTACATTTCTTTACCAGCACGCTCTGAATAAAAATTCTATCTTTCATCTGGGTGGAGTCTGAAGAGGTCTGCACTTAAACAGGGCCTCTCTGGACAACGGTTTAAGCAGCGATGTCAATACTAACAGGCAGAGCAAATTACATGTTTGCTTTCATATTCCTCCTCCTCTCCTTCTAGGAAAGGAAAAGCTGAAGTCAACACTGGGAACGCCGGAGGCTGAGTAAAGCTTCGGAGCAGCCAGGAGGAGTAGATAGTACAAACATGGAACTATAACAGTCCTGCTGAATCTCTCCCATTTCCCAGTGGAAGGGCGATTAATAATGGATGATCCACTACTGAAATTGCACTGTATGTGGACGTGAGGGGGGTTGATGTTTTTTAACAATTTGTGCACTTCAAAAGCTAAAAGATGCACATGCATGCTCTTAGAGAGAAAAATGTTAAAAATAAAGCTGAGTTGGAGGCAGATTTATTCCACATCATGGCTCCTGGGACTCTGAAGTGGTACTCCTGTCCTGCCACATGTGACTCCTATCCTTCTTAACTGACACCTCCACTTGTCTTTGGGTTACATCTTTTTTTCGATTCAAAATCACAGTCAAGGCTTCAAGACTTCCTTCCTCTTTCCTATGCATTGAATAATATTCCCCCATTGAAAGGCATCGGTAAATTCTGAGGTATCTCACCTGGGAGTGCACAGTGCTGTGGTCAGCGTGAGATTCTCCACAGCCTACATATGCACAGCCATTCTGGAGGAAAAAAACAAACAGTGTTACATTTCAAATCAACATTTTTGGGAGTTTTTTTCCTGGTGAGCATTGTCTTACCTCCAAACACGCCCACAAATTTGGTCCTCCAACTTTACAGTCTTGGCACTGGCCCTGGAAAAATATGAAGATAATCAGGTCAGGGGTCATGTTTTAAAATGAAAATCTGTGAGACAGCAGGAAAGTTCAACAACAGACAGAAAACCAGAAGAATTTGGCTTGTAATCAGGCTGTGTAAATTGATATAAAGATTTTTCTGCAGAGTTTGCCCAGCTGTTAAGACTACCAGATGTTTAATACCACATAGAATGCAATTTAACCTTAATCCTATTGACTGGGGTCCCTGCAGACCCCAGAGGTCTGTCATTTCTCACCGGTGCTTCATTCTATCATTACAATTATTCATGATTTTGTCAGTCAGTTTGTTCCTAATTCATATAATTGTTTTCTGCTTAAATCAGCACTTTTTAAAAATACTAATGCATTGATCAAGTCAAAAGTACCCAATTTTCTCTATTCAGTTTTATTAGATGGAACAATGTGTTGAGTTCTTATTTGCCATGGGTTCTAAATTAACTGACTAATTGACTGAAAACAAAATAATACCAGAATACTAGAAATTAGTTTTTTAAGTGGTGATGTGGATTGTGCTTGGTATAAAAGCTGCAATTTGTATTAAAGAAAAGTCTTTATTTTCATTTTACATAATGTGCAAATGAGCTATAACTTTCATTAAATAATAATAATACATTTTTTTAGATGACATTAATAACTTAAATAATAATGCTTTGAGAAGAAGTAAGTTAACATTTTGCTAAAATGGCTGTTTCTTTTCATTTATCCTTGAGGTGCCCAGGGATGCATGTGTTGCATGTTAAATATGTTAGTAAGATGAGGGTTAATACCTGTTTCCCGATCACAGCCGACAAGTACGAAACTATGATGAAAATAATTGGTTAATTAAATAAATGTGACCTCGACCCCGATAAGCGGCATAAAATGGACGGATGAATTAACCAATAAAAAATGATGAATTAATTTAAGAAATAATTAAATTGGCACTTGCTCATTGCTCACTGCTAGCTGCAGTGACAGTGTTTGCAAAAGGTCTGATGGTGCTGATGAAACTCCCCAGGAAAGGACATGAGCAAGTCCACTGCTACAACAATCCCACTTTTAGTTTATGTGTGTAACATCTCCTGACAGTCAGCAATCAGGTACAAAAACATAACACAACATTTTATAACTAGACACTTTCATCTCCATATCTGCTTTCAGGAAACACTGTTTTTAGATGTCTGCAGTTGTTTTACAACCTAATCCCTTGTAACATAACCTTTTAAATTGTCTTCCATACGGCTTCCACCATGGTCCTACCTTGCTGCCCTTTTTCCCGTTGTGAAGATTCTTTTTGTTATGCTTCTTTTATCTTTTGTATGTTATGTCTCATTAATCTGATCCCTGATTATCTTATTTTTTATACCCCTTTATTCCTGTGTGTCCCTCCCTTCAAGTTCCGCCGGGCTGTAAATGAGAATTTGTTCTCAACTAACTTGCCTGGATAAATAAAGGTTAAATAATTGGGTCATGATGGAGGGTCACTCACATGGGATTTCTGAATGAGTTCCTCTTTGGTGATCTCCCCTACACAGTCCAGGTGGGGGCAGTCGCAGATGGACGCCGGTGGCATAATTCACCCACTCAGACCTGAGAGAGAGAGAGAGAGAGAGAGAGAGAGAGTGAGAGAGAGAGTTGGAGGACAAAACACAAAAGTCGGGTTACTACCTGAGAGGCTATTCATAAAACAATGCAGGACTTCTTGTTTCAAAAGAATGTTTATCGACCCCACATCTGCTTCTTCATAGAGTAATAGGAGAAAAGAACAGCACAGAGGACAAATAAAACAGTCAGGCTACTGTAACCTGAGTCACCACCACACAACATAAGGTTTTTTCCATGCCGCATGACTGACAAATTCCTCTTATTATCAGTTACTGACATGCCAACCTGCCTACAACTCAAGTGAAACAAGCAGGGTCTGAATGTCGTCATTGTAAAACAAATCTTCTGTAAACTCAGCCAAAACGGTTCAATTCTACTAATCACCAAAGCTCAACCAGCGAATCTAAAAGCATGTCTATCTTCACTCCAGTGATTTTATGGCAAGTTATAAAAAGGATGACCTGAGGCAAACTCAACAAATGTGCACAACGTGGGTCACGTGCATCATCACCACCACAAGCAGTGTCATTCACATGGATGATACCTCTGCAGGATCCAGTCCATGTCACTGGGTTGAATGAGAGAGGTTTGTGTGTGTGTGTGTGTGTGTGCGTGTGTTCAGCCCCTATTTCAGTTTAAACCCGGTATTTCTGCACAGTTGCAGATACAGATTAAGCTACACTAACATGCTGCACACAAAGGGAGGCACATCATGCCTGCGTTAACGGGGCAGTCTTCCAGCAATCTAACAGCAGCATTAATTATATTTACATAAGCACAACAACAAGTTAGGCTCTAGTCATTTGTGACATTGTTACTTAGGTTACAGCACCGTCCTTTTCCACAATGAGTGCGTGTCGGACACACTGAACTTCTGCACCGGACTAACCTGCTGCCTACACATATATACAGAATAATGAAACTAAGGAGTTATATTGATTGGAGCTGATTTAATTAAAAGAATTCTAACACATTTAATCTGATGAATCAGTTTTTTTACATTGAGGCTTTTGTTTAAGATTTTTTTAAATACAGAGAACTTAAATTATAATCTCAAACAATGTGTTGTCAGCCATCAGTCAGTAGAGATGAGTGGCAGAAATGCTGAAAATCAAAATCACAAAATCGTGATTCTTATGTTCTCACTCACTTGTATACTATATCTCTAAGGCAGTACACTGTACAAGTACAATATTATAACAACACCCCTTACAGCAAGTCAGTTTTTTATACACCTGCCATTTATACCTTTAAAAATACATTTATGTATTTGCCAACCTGGAACCCAAAAAATAATATTAAGTGTTATAATCTGCTGACCAGTATTGTAATATAGTGACAATGTGTGTTGTTGTCCTTGTTCATAGCAGTTATGTCTATTACAGTGTAAGTACATTGAGAGCAATGGAAAAAGTCAGTCCATATTCCTGCTGTACTTCCATTTTCCACTGTGTAAGAAAAGAGGAAGATCTGCAGCTAGCAAGCCAGACGTTCAAGCTCTGCACAGCGGGATGACAGAAAACCACTGGAGGTTTCTAATATCAGGCTTCTTATAAAGGCCACAGCCCTATTTCCGCCACAAATGGAAACAAAGCTCATACACTGCCTCAGGAGCAGGGGATTCACTTGTAGAGTGACAGAGGGCATGGGTTACATGGGGTCTATCTATCCACTTGCGCACACATACATACATACTGTATGTATGTGTGCGCAAATCATTTAGGAGTCTGAGACTAACAAGCAGTTTGGTCAATGCTTTTAACACACAGGGGAACAGTTACTAAAACAAAGCACCTTTGATATGTGCAGCTGTTAATATTTCACTACACTGTCTTGAATGTGTAATAACACTGATTGATAACATTGATTTTATCTTTGTCTTTTGAGTCTTTCTCAAAGGCCTCTTCAGTTCTCAAACTTGTAATGTTAATATGTCTGTCACCCACAAGACACAACATCACTGATTGTGAGACCACCTTGCCGTGGCACAGAGGGTCCACAGAGCGTGTGGACCTTGTCAGAGGTTGCACACTGTCCTTCAGGCTTTGAAGAAGTTTTCAGGTGTCAGTGGCATAAGGACAGCAGAGCCCAGCCCACGGCTCTCCACTGTGCTGCATGTGATTCAGCACATTTTCCACACGAAGGTTAAAAAAAAGTGTCATGGCATACATCGACCTGCTTCAGACCTGATATGCACAGCTTTGGCTTGCCAACGAACGTACCTAACAAGAGCAAATGTATGAGCAAAAGCACACAACCATTTGACTGTTTGTATGTTCATGGTGGATCAATCGATTACTTGTGTTGACTCAGAGGTCCGCTAAAGCTGCTTGTTCACAGACAAGACAATATTACACTACCCTGTAAAGAAGTGGATGCATACACACCATGTGCGCTAACAACAGGTGAAGTGGGAGGTCAGCAAGAACACAGGAAGAAGCTGATAATCATGATCATCATGTTCAGTCTTGTACAAGTCAATATACCTGTTTCTTCGCCTTATCAATGCAATCTGTGAATGTGCTGAATAATAAAACTGAAAGTGTCTGAAAATCCAAACAAACACAAGGTCAGCTACAGTTATATTTGTGTTATGGGCTCCTATAATTGCCAATAAACTCACTGTGACTCCAACAGTAAACAGTCATTATTAATGCTGATAGTTAATATCCATGAAAATCGAATTAGCCGGTGGTTTCACTTTCAAGCCCTTGGCGATTAAGCAAGGCTGGTGAAGAAAAGCATATCTATCCTAACTCTTTCACCATCACAAATCACCCTCACCCTATCACTGTCTTCACAACCACGGGAATTATTACCCAAGAGGTTTAATTCTGCACAAAGAGGTGGTCCAGTCAGGGTGGGGCGTAGACACAAACCGGACAGTGCACATGAAACCGATGCTGCCATCCTATGGTTAATTTTGACGCAAACGAATAATCTGCATGGCACAACATTAGTAAAATTTAAGTACCCTAACAACACAGTTAAGGAACAACATTTGCTATTACCCCAAAAACATAATGTTACTGGCAGCTATTGTTAGCTAGACTTTTTATATGTTTCATATTTTTAATTAGCTACCAACTTATTTCGCCTAGACTTTCAGCTATGCAGCGAATTTAGTTTGGGGAAGATAAAGACAACGTACGTTAAGATAAGTGTGGCTTCGGCCTTGTCCACTGCCCATATTGAGCTGTCAAACCCAGGCGAGGCGGTGACAGCGTCACAGGCTGACTAGCTGTTAGAATTAGCCTCTCGGTCATAAAATAAAGGGTCATCAGATTCATCTATTGCCTTGCAAGCTAGCCACAACACTTGCACTTGCGTAAACAGCACACAGTGGATAGATTTAGCCACGTAAGATAAAGTTGGAGAATGATAACCATCTCGCTAGTAACATGCTAGCTAATGTTAGCCAGCTAACACTCCTGATCACCGACGATCCCACAGTGACTAACGTTACACCAGCTAGCTAGCATCCAACAGTTACGTTAGCCTCGGTTCTTACCTGCCCGATAAAAAGAAATCACGTTCCTCAGGTAGATCCAATTGTACTTGATGTGTGAGATACAGATTCAGTCTGTATTTACAGACATATTTTAAAGGACAATCCTTCACATTAACGATAATAACCGTCCCTGCCGCTCGGCGTGGTTGCTAACGTTACAGTTGTCTCCGCCCCTTTCCGGTTAAAAAAACTCAACAAACCCTCCCCATCCAAGTGTAAACATTACACTTTATTATGCTCATACTCATCTAACCCTCCCAATCCTGCTGTAAACATTACACTAAATATTTCAACAGAATTTCATTTGTATAGTATAAATATGAGCCCAACATTAGCAACCATTAATTAGCTTGTCTTATAAATGTTGTCACGATAGAAATGAAATATGAGCGTGAAACGTATTCAATAAAAATGTGACTGAAATGAAATAGTGTAATAGCTTCTGTAAAATAAATACTTCCTAAATAAAGTATAAGTGGACTGGAAAAGAAATGAAAAGAGGGTCAAGTGGGGATGACAATAGTAAAGGTAATTTACAGTAAACCCATCCCAAGCGCCATCTACTGTAGAGATACCTTTGACATACAGTCCACAAAATAATCCCGTGTCATCCCTCCGACATCAAAATGTGTTTTGTGGAATAGACAATATAATTTTAAGACAATATGTGTTTTCTACTTGAGATTTACATTTTCCCCTTCCTCTGTTTTTGGTGATGTACATTTAAAAATCTACAATTTCCTTAATTTTAAGTTGACAGGAGGAATAACACAATAAAGAAATATATGGGGGAACAATATTGACATTATAAAAAATACATACTGACATTATAAATAATACATACACATTCGTGATAATCAATACTACTTAAATTAATAGAACAACAAATAATCAAAAATAGTCAAAAATATGAGATGGGCCATTGGTTTTAGTAAAGATTATGTCACACAACATGAAAATGCCTTTCAAAGTAAAAATTAAGACATCATTAA
This sequence comes from Lepomis gibbosus, assembly GCA_029875015.1. Classification (NCBI taxonomy): domain Eukaryota; kingdom Metazoa; phylum Chordata; class Actinopteri; order Centrarchiformes; family Centrarchidae; genus Lepomis; species Lepomis gibbosus. Next base: position 57,475 of record JAPMOB010249164.1, read on the forward strand.
TTTTTCATTTTTAAGCAATGATTAAAATGTTGGATTTTAAAATAAGAATAATACAAAGTGATGAAATTAAATTTTTTCAAATGATTGAAAAAATAAAGTAAAAGAAACTTGAAACAATAATAAACATGATAAACAAGATATTACATAATACATCAAAATGTCGATTTTTTAAAAAATGATTATGAGAGGGTCAGTTCATAAGTCAGAATTTTATATTTTAAGTTAAAATTATGAAATATAAGTCAAAAGTTTGATTTACCATTATTTTGACATATAGTTGCTATCTTATAATTCTGAATTTAAAAGTAAAAAATTTGATTTAAACTGCTTTGATTGTGGTTTTACCCCTCATAATTAAAATGTTGTTTCTCACCAAGAGCGTATTTATTTTTATCATTTCAGCAGTTCTTCTTCTTCAAGTGGAAATTTCCCACCATATTTTTTATGTTGAATTTTACACATAATTTCAGGTACAAATGGACCTTTAAACTATTACTATATAATATAAAGGTATAATAACTCTCATTAGAAGCCCCACATCAGTACCTACAGGGAAAAACTCAGCATCAAGATGTTTGTAATACTTGAGTTGGCCAAGAGGGGGCGTCGAAACTCCAAGAAGATGACAAGGAGCATGCTTTTATTTTGAAAATCACGCTAGATGGGCACGAGCTGCTTGAGTCCTTCATTCAGCTGTAGTTGAGGTCAGCCGGAGACCCGAGTGAGCTGCTGGGAGTCTGTGGAGGTAACCTCAAAATGTACCGGTGATATCATTCATACTTTCAGCTTGTCACATTCTATTACAAAAGAGTCACCCAGATTGATTGTTTTTTATTTGTTAGACTGTTTAATTGAGGCTGGTTTAACACTGCTAGCTGATATTAGCCTGTTAGATAAGTTAGCCGTTAGCTGCTCAACAAGGCCACTAACAGTTGGTTGCAATCGTTTTCTAATCATGCGCTATTATGATTAATCTAACAGACTGTTACAGAGCTGGGCTGCTGCCTTTATTCCCGTCAGCTCCCCTGAAAACTTAAAACTCTTGAAAGAAATAGCTAATTTATGAGAAGAAGTTCTGGTATTGTGCTAATGTTACTGAATAAAAGCCATAACTTTAGGTATTTCAGTCTTTGTTGTGAAGTATTGATATAAAATGAGAATTATCAAGACAAGGCAAGTTTATTTTTATAACACAGGAACAGCGCTACACATAAGACAAAGAAACGGAAATGCAGTGGAACAAAATTGAAGAGGAAAATAATACATATTATAAACTAGAAAATTGATATAAAATGCAATACAATAACATAAAAGTAGATAAGTCTTATCTACTTTTATGTTATGGTCTTCTCATACTTGGTGTTCCCCTCAAGAATGTTGTCCCACCCTCTCTTTGAGAGCCTTTTCTCTCTCTCTTTCTCTAGT
>JAPMOB010249165.1:0-12762 GCA_029875015.1 Lepomis gibbosus
CAGATTTTCCCGTCAAATTTGCTTTTTATAAATACCAATTATTGCGTAGAGAGCGGCGTACGCCTTCCTTTGTGCGTACGTTTATAAATGAGGCCCCTGGTCTGTGTACTTCTGTGTTTTGCCCATGTCTGCCCTGAGTTCTGTTCAAGTCGTAGTTTCGGTCGGTGTTTCTTATTGTTTAGTTGTGATCTGGATTAGTTTGTTATTTTCATTATTTTGATCTGTTACAACTTACTTTGACATGTTTGGTGTTCAGTACTTGTGTTATGTCTGTTCAATTCCAGTAATCTGCATGTCAGCCAGTCTCTCTGTTTTCCCCTTCTGTCTCTCTGCCTCGTTAATCCTGATGGTCCCGCCCTGCTCGTTAGTCCCTGTGACTAAATGTTTGGTGTTTCTGTTTAGTCCTTGTCTGGTCATTGTTGCAGGTCTGCCTTGTCCTGTTGGATGTTGTGCCACTACCAGATACCTGCTTTTGGATGTACCAGTTCCTGCTGAATCTGTTCTTGCAGGCCGGCTGATGATACCCCATCTCCTCTACTGACAAACTTAAGCATAGCACCTGTAAATTATAGATAACAATAGGCTACCACTAATACTTTTATCAGCTACCTCACGCCTGTTCAAACTGACTCCCCCAGATTCCCTTTTATACATTTTTTAAAAAAAGTATACAGTATAGTATAAAATACAATTTATCTCTGGCTGAATACTTGATAGCTATTATCTATTGAGAGATGTGCATGCCTATTGCCCAGTGTGCCCAACTAAAAACATTTTATATATTCAATATTTAAGCTATAGTCAGTATCAGTCCATTGCTTTCCATTTTGCATTAGTCCAGAGTTGTAACTAAACACTGCCTGAGAGACTAGATAAGAGTTATCTTTTCTCATCTGCAGTTTATAAACCACGTTGCCCATTGGTGTTTATCAAAAATAATGGAGGAGGCTGGCAAGAAAGACAAAGACCAAGAGATGCACTGCCGCTGTGACACCAAAATGTGTGACCAATCAGATTCTGTGATCCAAATGGGAAGTTAAGCGCCAGAGGCTTTGTTGACGATGTGACGCGGCTGCAGCTTCATTGGGTTTAGGCACCAAAAGTACTTGGTTATGGTTAGGAAAACATCGTCGTTTGGGTGTAGTCACAGAATCTGATAGGTCACAGATTTTGGTGTTACACAGGTTTGCAACGTTTTCGGATTGAATGACATGTTTCCTTCAAACGTTGTGCAACAGGCTTCGAGGTATGTTTTCTTTTGTTTGATGGGTGGTCACAGCAGGTGTTACCCAAACAGCTGCGACAAGTATGCCTAACACGCATGGCCCAAGCTCTGCTACCCATGGACAGGATCGCCCATCTGATAGGATTTTTGGGTTTTTGGCTATTTTGGTCATGAAATCCATGACCAAAATAGTCTTGCATTCAGTCAGCCTTTTTTCTGGGGACCCCCTGGAACCATCTCAAGGACCCCTGGGGGTGCCTGGACCCCACTTTGAGAACCACTGATGTAGATGCTGCGAACAAAAACATGATTTCAATGCGTCTCCAGTAGTATTTATTTTCTGTAGCCATGTAAAATAAAATTAAAATACACTGGCTAATTAAAAAATTAAGAAAAACTTTTTGACTGCCTACGCATATACACACCATGCGTGTGACACCTGGGGTAGAATAAGAGAGAGCAGGTGAAAATGGCTGATTTAAAGACTGAAACAACACAACCCAGAGATTTAGTACTGGTGTTTGCCTTAATTATACACTGGTACTTCTTCTGGTTATATATCACAGCACAGAACCATTGTGGGTCAGGTCCCTGCTGTTTTGTTGTCTAGACCGAAAATAAGAGCTCCCCGTTGTCTGGCTTTGCACTTGTGTCACTATTCTCCTAGCAACCATGGCTCATCACATAATGTCCACAGGAGAATTGGCTGCACAGAACTCTTGGCTAAAAACAACTCATGGCTGGAGGGTGAGCACCCACTTCACTTTTGTTGTTTGTAAAAGTGAATCAGAGTTAAATATTGTGAGGGCTCTGTGAAAACTTGCTCCTATAACCAACCAAAGTCCTGACAGCTACTGCCCCCTACTGAGGAGAGCATCTACTAGATGGGTTTCCTAGAGATGTTCTGCATGGTGAAACGTTAATGACGGCTCTGTTCTATTAAGGGTGTTGCAATAAACAGTATACACTTCATTAACACTTTCAGACGCAGCCTGAAACTCTTTAACTTACTGCACATAACATTTGCATTATTAATCATTTTGTTAGTTTATAATAATGTATTCATTTCTTGTACTTAATTATCATTCTCTCTTTCCCTGCTTTATTTCTACTCCTGTTACTTCTTTCTACCCATTCTGCCTGGCCTGGAAGAGGATCCTTCCAAAGTTTTTTTTCATTCATACTGGATAATTAAGGATAGTTGGTATTGTCCTTTGAGGGTGGGTGCATGAACTTTTATGTAGAATTTTTTTTTTTGCCACCATGTGTCTCTTCTCTACATGCCGCCTGTAGACTGATGTCCCCTGCTGGCAACAGATTTCTTTCTCAGTAGTGTTCTTTGACCCTGCCAGTCCCTCTGGTGTCCCATCTCCTCCTTTAATCCCTCATGCTGGAGGGGAGGCCTGGGAGACTTACACTATAAGGAGAAATAAAGCTGTCTCTGTTCTCCATCTTGGAGCCCCTAATGATGCTCCTCCTGAACCACTGACTGAGGAGAAAATGGCCACAATGGTGACAGGGACGGGGGATAATACGTTGGACTGATGAAGCCTCTGAAACAACAGCACGCATGTTCTTTGACTCCAAATTATGTAAATAAAATATGAAAGGTGAGGTATGTCATTTCACTTTTATTTCAGCATGTTTGTAATTGTGATTTAGGTATCTCAATGTCAGTCATGTTGTAATAATTCCATTCAATCCAACTTAGAAATCGGCACTAAGGGGAGGATGTTCTTTCTTCTGAGCTCTTTTGCAGCCCTTTTCAGCTGTAATGACACGGAGGCCCTAGACAAGAGGACAGATGAGAGTAAGCTGTTTGAGAAATATATTAAAGCTGAAATCATGTTAGACACAAGTGATCATATTTTGATGCAGGCTGACCTAAGAGGTCTGGATTATGATCATCTGGCAGGCTGGGGTAAAAGGTCAAGCTGGAGATGGAGGTCAGGCAAGGGTCAGACCATCCCCAGGCGTCATTACAGGAACATGGCTGGTCGTGGTGGAAGCTACAGGAGACGTTCCCTCCTGGAAAACAAAGCAGCTTCTGTCTGGGTTCACTTTTATTTCTCTGCCTACCTACATCCCCCTACTGCATTGTCACTTGTTCTAATTAGTAAAATGACAAAATACATGCGTGTGTGTTCCCAGCTGTAAGTATGCATATTTATCTACGCAATCTCCTTTTCTAATGGTTGCAGTGATGGAGGAGTGGAGGTGTAAGCAGGCCTGTAATGAGAGGCTGAGGTGAGGGGGAGGCAGAGAGGAGCCGAGAGCCTACTGGCTGAGAGGATAGACGCCTGGGGTGGTGAGGTGGATCTCCTGCTGCGGAGGTTGTTTCAGCCAGAGTAATATTAACACAGGACCACCGCCTTTACTCATCAGTCTGCAGTGTGATCTAGTACCACAGAGAGTCCTCTGTAATCTCTGCCCTGCAAATACACCCATCTACACAACATGTTTAATCTAGAGTAGATTCTTACATTTTGTTTTTAAAACACAGGAGTAGAAGTATGTAATTTCATTTTGGCAATTTAAAGCAATGTGTTTCAATACCTGGCATCAATGTAATTTTCTTGATATGAGTCAGTGTTAAATCTTTAAAAAAACATAGTTGATTTCTCTTGTTAGGTTTCCACATTTTAAAAAGGCAGTAGAAATTAGGATCCAGTTAAAATAACAACCATTAGCATCTTCACTATTAGAACATACAAATAAAGTACATTGATCTCTTGAATCCCATCTGCCAAACAGTACACAATGAAGAAAATACACTCACTGTAATCGTTAATTGGCAATTGAGACAGAAGTTGTGACTGTATTTAAGGTAATGGAAATATCTGTTTATATCAGTGGTTCTCAAACTTTTTCAGTCATGCCCCTTCAGAAGCCAAAAAAAGTTAATGCCCCCCCACCAAAGCAAAAGTTGATTTCATACCATTAATGATAGGTAGGTGACTGAAATAAACATGCTTAAGATTAGAAAAGTATATCCTTGCAATGCATCAGAGCATTGTTGTTGGTTTATGTCACCACATGAATCATATTTATTCAACACTAGGTCCACTCAACATCTACAACCCCCCCTGAAGTGGCTCTACGCCTCTGAGTTTGAGAGCCACAGGTTTAAAGGGTCAGTGTGTACGTTTTAGTGGCATCTAATGGTGAGGGTTGCAAATTGTAGCCTACCTTTCCTACTGTGGCATACAAAAAAGTCTTCAGTCAAACAGGCATATCAAGCACAAACATATATATTCATATGCACTTTCAAACATACACAAATACACTGATGACAATATTACCTTTCTTAAGTTTACTGCTGCATTTCCTGATGCCCAGAATTCCACTGATGGAATAGGTGGACTCTGAGGTAGAGGCTGTTCTCATGGCAGATGATGCTGATGATACTGCAGGGGCAGATGTCGGTGTCAGGAAACATTAGAGAGACACAGACAGACCAAGAGAGAGAATAAGGGACAGACAAACTCACCAACTTCACACGACTCAGACTGGACTTTGTTTCTGATGATCCTGTAAAGACAGAGGGAAATCACTTGACACTCACTTTTAATGATCCGTGCTGTCAAGCCCAACACATCAGGTCATCTACCTGTTGATAGAGCTGATGCTGGGCACGCTGTCGTGGTCACACACTTGCTCCAGCAGCAGCCTGTCTCTGATCTCCCAGGCGTATATGTTGGGGTTGGTGTGTTTCAGGTGCAGGATCATTTGCACAACTCTGGGAGTGGCCACTTTGGGCTTAGAGCCTCCAATCAGTCCTGGTCTGATGCTTCCTGTCTCATTGTACCTGAATTCACAATACTGATATCTGTCAGGATGGATAACATTTTACCTGAGGAAAAGGTTTATAACTAGCCTAAATATAGATGTTGGAAAAAAGTGAGAAATAAACAAAAAGCACCACTGTAAATGAAAGGAGCAAGACCATATGCTTATGAGCTTTACTTAAAAAAAAGAAAAAAAAAGAAATTAATTTTTGAATTATGCATCCTGGGATGACCACACAACTGACCAAGCACATTCTCTTTACCTGGCCAGTATTTTGCTGACACAGCCGTGACTGACGCGCAGGCGGCGGGAGATCTCGCAGGGACGCACGCCCAGTTGAGCGAGCTCCACTATGCGCTGTCTCACCACGTGCGGTAACGGGCGCCCGTTAATAAAGACACCACCGAGCTGGTTCACCCCGCCGTGCCCTGAGCACCGGAGCGGATCAGCGAAAACACCAATCAAAAGGCATGCTACATTCCAGCATTCAAGCTTAACTTAGGCTACCACATAGACAGCTCATAGGGTGTTAAAAGACTAGGCTATAACTTTATAGGCTATTTAATAAGAAATATCATTACTTACTGTGCGTAACGGTGAGCGGCACATGTCCAAAACGCACGTCCATCACAGACTGTTAAAAAAAAGGCTAAAAAACTAAAAAAGGCTGTTGTCCTGCTTAACTTAGACGTTGGTACAAAGAGTTGTTCATCTTATTTCAAACACAATACTGAAAAAAATACTTTTTAAGAGAGCACTTCTCAGTCATGTCCAGTATGTTTTTGTTTGCTGTGCGGAGTGACAGTGTCTGCCTTCAGCACCTGAGCGGTGGACAGCTGCACGAGGCTTTGATTGGTCGCACACCCGCGGGTGCACGCGCTCTATTATATTATTGCTTTTTGCATGGTATAGTCCGCTCTTGTGATCAGAGCAGCCAGGATTTAAGGAAAAGAGAGGTCATGAGTCCAAGTTCCCCTACTAGTCTCAAAAAGGATAGCCATTAATACGATTTTTCATTCAGTTAACTATTCAATTAGGCCTAAATGTTTGGTGCAAGCAGTTATCAATAGGCATAGCTACAAATTGTGCTTAAAGTTGGGCAAGAATTTCTATGGAAGTCCAGTTTAAAATGATGTTTCAAAGTATTTTCCCAACTCAAATTCTGCTGGAGAAACAGCTTAGCCTACTATATCAGTTGCATTTTTGTTTGGCCTAGACTCAAATTTCAGTAGCCTATATTTAGTCTAAAAATGTTGGATTACAATAGCCATCATTTGCACGTTTTTAAATAGTTGAATATAACCCCCATGTTCGAGCCACTGTAATCCCCAGAAAAATAGGCTACCGAATAAATGACCATAGTGTCTCCAACTGGCTATAGGCTACTATCTGAAAAATGTTGTTATATGAACATCAAATACATCAGTCTTATTGTTTATTATTAAACGTTCAGCCTTCAAGACTTTGTAAAACAAGAAAACTGTGAAATATCATTTCACTTGTTCCCATTCCATTCATCCACCCTAACAGCCTAATTAGGGTGCGTATTTTTGGCATTATAACTTTAGCATTTAGCTCAGCATGAGTCACTAAGGCTAGCCTACGCAGAAGGCTTTCTTCCTTTGAGTACTTCCATTTATTTATAATTGCCAAGGAATACACTAAATTTATCTGAAAGCTGTAGTTTAATGTATTAATTCATTAATTTGCAGACAATTGGAAGTACTGTAGTTGCTATGACAACAAACATGAAGTTGCTGCCAGCTGTTGACACCACTATTTTATTATCACAACAAATAAATGTAGAACCATTTATAATGTCATTAGGCTAAATAACAAGTTATCATGATTTTAGGACTATTATATTATAAATTGCACGTTATTAACTCCTCTGCAGGGCTTTCAAGAGTGAACTTGGTGCCGAACTGTTTTTTTGTAAACGCTGGAGGCAGTTCTGGTTGTCCAACATTTTAACTCCCGGAAACGCCGGTAAAGTGCTTCAAACATGTAAACAAGAATGGAAGCGAAAGCTCTCTCAGTTGCATGGAGGGAAGCATTAGTATTAATGTTTGCGTAAAGTCGCCACCGATATATAGTGAACTACAATGGTAAGCGCCAGAGAAGTGCTATTATAGACTTTACTTCACTTGGTTGTGTTCGTTAATTTAGCTATTTTAACTACCTCGGCTACTAAAGCGCTAACGTTAGCATAGCGTTGATTAGCATGATGTTAGCCCACGTGTCAATAATTTTTTAATCACAATAACACGTTTTAGAAAAAAACCCCATCACCTATCACGGCAATTTTATTTCGGCCGGTGCTAATTATTAAGAAAAAGTTGTGGTTACATGAGCCATTAGCAGCTGCTGTTTGAAAGCAATGCATTGAGCCGTCGGTGGGTGGTGCTGTTCAGCTGCTGTTTTCAGGTTGCACTATGCACTCTACTAAGCAAAATGAACACGATGATGGTGAGGAAGGCGGCAAAGACGATTTCTGTTTTATTGAGAATTACAGTAGTTCAGGCAGCGAAGAAGAGGTAAAGTTCAGTTACCAGAAACCTCACAGCAGCTGCAGAGAAACTGCATGGCTCAGCAGGGAAAGCTCTCCTCCGCTCATCCTGGCATTTAGCTTCACTCCTGGACGGCCGCTGCACAGCAGGACGAGTCCTACTTCCAGTTTGGACTTAAGGGAGGAGGACAATGACCAGCCCATCGAGGAATGGATGATCCTGGGAAAAGAAGAGCAGGTGGGAGACTCAAGCATCCAGCTCAACCTGAGCTACTGGAACAGCTCTGAGGATGACTCTGGAAATGAAGGTTAGACCATACTTGATCCCACTCTGGGTTAACATTGTGCTGCTGCCATTCTATTTCAGTCCTACAACAAGTGCAAGAAAATAGTTTTTATAGTAGTTACATTTGCGTTATGGGATTCTGAAATGTTTGAAGGAAAAACAGCTCCAACTGTGAGTGAAGTACAAGGGATGTGTCTAATGTTGTTCAGCTACATGTGCTGAAGGCTGGTCTTTAGCCATGCAATAATACTGAAAAATAATTATACAAGAATCAAACATGAAACACACATTTAAGTTACGGAATATAGGCTACAACTGTGTGAATGGGGTGGGTGGGTGGATGTGTGTTGTGTGACATATATATGTTATTAAACAAGGTGCTACAGCCACTGTGTAAGCTATTTTACTTGTTTGTATGTTAACCAATAGTCATATTTTGTAATTAATACCCTAGTCCCAATTAGATGCCAGTTTCTTTTGCTGGCCTGGCGTAGCTACACGTTTTGACAAATAAACACAGGTCTCAATTAGAAGCCTGTATAATATGTATAAAACCTCTGAAAGCCCACCTGATCGCCCGCTTGAGCTAGCTAGTTCTAAGCTGAGAGATTGCACATACAATAACAACAAGTAATATTTGCACTGGTTGAAATTTACACTTCAATAGTAGCCAATTTCCTGTCTTTGCTGTGCAAGAGTTTTGTGCAAAAGGAATTAAAGTCCTGTCACATATATAGGCCGGGAGAGTTCAGTGACTGAAGCAAATAAAAGCACAGTTAATTGAATTTTTACTGTAGGTGAATGACCATAACTTACAGCTAATAGCAAATGGCATGGTGCAGTATGAAAGCATATCACTGCTTGCTTTTATTCAACATTGTGGAAGTACTTAAGGATGAATCTTTTCTTCAATAAAGGGCTAAACAATGTGCAAAAAGTATATATGTATAAAATATATTGCAATTGTGATACGATACAATTTTAGTGGGAATGGTAATTTTTGCATTTCATTTTCACTTAAAAAACATAAAAAGGATCATGGTGTGATTCTTTTTTTTTTTTTTTTTTGCTGGCGTCTGTACCAAACAACAATGTTCCCCTATGTCTGGAGAATATGATTTGTAGACTGGGGCGTCTCTGTAGCACCACAGTGCTTCATTTATAATGGCATGTTGTGACACATTTGACCTTTTTATCAAAAAATTGTTGCTGCAATTTGAATAAGGCACTTCGCTATATTGCAGTTTCAATAATATTTCGATTAATTGTTCAGCTCTAGTTAAAATCGGGTGATTTTTCATTAAAGGAAAGATTTTAACAATTGCGATTTAATTTGTGATTTTAGTTCAAATGGTGAGAACACAACTTTGAATTGCAATTTTTGAACATGATGTCTTTGCTGCCAAAAACAATGAACACACGTTACACACATTCCAATTCATCGTATCGATACAGGATGATGTTGGATTTACATTAACAAAACAGGATACACTGCTGTTGCTGTTTAGGGGCTTTCAGTTGAAATAACGTTTTTTATTAAATTCTCTGGACAACTATTAGGATTATCTTTTTTTCTATCTAGAAAAAAACTCCCATCCAGTATAACAGATAAATCCATTAGTTGTAATATTTCATGTACAGCTCAGCAAGGTATTCAGCCCAGTTATTGTCTTTCAGTGTTCCAATGCGTGATAAAAAAATAAAGATGAGGTCAGATAGAAATGCATTTCTACAGATGCATTTCATGCAGAAACAGTACATAGACATAGATAGTTAAAGAGATTCCTGTAAAGCTATGGGGGTGCAATTTATTTTTAAACTCACACAGAGACAGTTTGCTCAGCATGCACTCAGTTTTTCAGAAATGCTCTGCTTCACATTAATGAAGATACTCACATTCGCACCAGGGAGCTGCCCTGCACATCCACTTCATCTTATCTTGCCTGCCAGCTGCTCCACTGGACCTGAGAGGTTTTAAGATTTTCCTTACACCTCACCTCGGTGATGGTTATTTTGGGAAGGTCAAGTGTTTTCCATCAGTTTTATAAGCCCTGAGAGAAATGCAACTTGTATTAGACAGAAGACCTGGGAAAGACTCAATTTACTAGGCTTGGGGAAATCTCCTGATCTACCTTTTGATTTGTTAAAGCTTTTTTTGGAATTGTGTTTTACATTTTAGGAGGTATTTAAATGTTCATGTATACACAAATTTACTGTCTACAAAATGTAATGCCCTCCTTGGTCATTCTCTCCACTATAGATCAGACTGTGATACCAGTTAAGGATATCTGGGCTGTATCAGAGAAAGACAAGGTAACTTTTAATATCTATTAATTGTCAGGAATACTGTAGTAGTTATTTAAGAAAATATATCTACAGTTATTATACAAGTGTCCGATAAGGGGCACTTAAATAGTTGTTGAGTAGCAGTAAGTGTTGTTTCAACTCTTTTTTGTCAAAAGTCAAAGCAATTAAATTAACATTCTCTTGCCATGTAATAGTAGGAAAAAATGTATTTGTGTATAAAGAATACATTTCTAAAAAAAATGCATGCCATTGACTTAAGACAAAATTAAAATGAGGACAACTCTTACCTGTGCCATGGATAGTTATTGTAGATCTGTTAACAGTAAAAATAAGCTCAGGATTTAGAAAATCGTGGCTAAAGAAGGAAATAGCGGTTGGCTGTGACTTACTTTTACAGCATGTGTTCAGTATTAGGAACTAAGACGGGCTTTTTCCAGAATGTCTGTCATGTGTCTGTCTCTAATATTATCTAGTGGGGTGCTGATCAGTCTCTGCCCAGCCGATATTTTGTGCCCGGTCGTTCTCTGATCTGTAACATCTGCAACAGGATGGGACACCTTGCCAAAAGCTGCTACTACCACAAGGTAAAGGAATATACACACAATAATCTTTTACACTGATGGTAAAACGGATGGTAGGTTGATGAAATTCCATGGCCACCAGTAAGAGGTTGGATCATAACTGCCATCCTAACACTCTAATGCACTCTCATTTTGTTGTTTCTGTGTCAGCAGAAATGTCCCACCTGTGTTCTTTGTGGGATCCAGGGCCACATACAGAGGGACTGCACGGGTCGCCCATGCCCCAGCTGTGGACTGCCTTCACATGGCTTCACGCCCTGTGAAAGGCCCCCGGTGTGGAACCAACACTGTGAACGCTGTGGAATGACAGGGCACCTCTCTGATGTGAGTTTGTCTGTTAGGCCCTGGGTTGGGGCCCTGCGAGTGTGATGCTGTGTTGAAGGAAACTTTAAAAGCAGTTGCCAATTGTGTGTATATTTTATAGCCTCAGGCATGTGTGGGCCCCATTTATGAAGTTTTTTTTACTAAATTCCTCAAAAGAGTAATGTTCCCCTCTTGTTTCCTTGGTTTTCCTCAGGCCTGTCCTGATTCATGGAGACAATACCACTTGACAGTGAGTTGACGTTTTGAGGGCTTTACTGCCCTTTTCTTATCTCACCTCCTTTGCTAAACAAGATGCATATTCCATATGAACATTTAAAAGGTCTTTCTGGCTGACTGTTAACGCCAACCATTTGAGTTTTTAGTGATTTTTCCTCAAAATTTAAGGGAAAAAAAAAGAAATGATCCAAACAGGGAGGAGTTGGTAGGGGACCATCTTAATCAGGTTTTTATAAGCCTGGTGAAATGAAAAGTTTGTATGCATGGATATAAAACTCCAAAGAACTCAACTAATGTCCTTTAAATGTTTAAAAATGTTCTTTGTTTTAACTTTATTCCAGATCCGGTTAGAGGTTCCACTCAGGCCATTCACCGACCACAGCCTAAAACATAGGCAATACCCAGCTCATTGCTACAATTGTTCTGAGAGGGGACATTACGGCTACGTAAGTGGTCAATGAAAGAAGCCCTTTGCTTACTTTACCATTTCTCCTTCTTGACTTGATCGTCACCTGCCTTAATCTGTTATCCCTTTCTTTCTGTCTTTTTCTTTACACTGTTGTATTTCTCTGCCTTTGTCTTCCCCTCTGTACAACATAGTCTCCCTCTCTCTTTCTTTATCTTCTTTTGGATTGGACTTTACTGTACCTGCCCTTCTTTCATCCTCTTAATCACTCATTTTCAATTGCATCCAGTCTTTCGACTCCATCCCTCAATCACTTTGTTTTTTGCAACAGTGCCATTCTCTGCCGTCCTGCATCCATCCCTCACCTTTTCTCTTATTCCCTGCCTGTCTCCCTACATCTGTGTCTGTATCAGGAGTGCACTAAGAGGAGGATGGTCAACGGGACTTGTCCTTCACTGCCCTATGTTTGCCACTATGACACAATGGAGGACATCCTCCAACTTCGTACCAGGATGCAGAGACGAGCCAAAGGTGACAAAAAACATGTTAGAGTATATACAGAATAATTGTAAATGTGATGATGTAAACATTTGCATAAAATTTGTTTTTTCATGTCTTTTCTTTTAATTTATTTTATAAGTGGGGATTTGGGATTTAATCTTAGCTGAACAAAAAACACATCTAGTCTTTGAAGGGTCCCCTTTCAAACATTTTTTAGGATTGTAGCATACACCAGTTGGTGCTCTCTGCAGTTACCTTTTTATAAGGTAACTGTATTTTAGTCTGCATTTAGTCAGTAGCACATATCCTCAGACTGTACACAACTCTAAGATGGTGATTCCACTCTCAACTGCGACAACCTCCAGTTGGTGGGTCAGCAGTGGTAGCCAAATCACTGCCCATCTGCCTCCTGACCTTCAGTTACTCTCCTCTCGCCTACTCCATATCCAGCATGATGCTCTCAGTGCTTCCTACCCGATTCACCAAGTTATATCCCCCTTCTTCCCTCTGTTGAGACCCAGTGCAGTCGCCAGACAGAAACTACATGGAAGCACTCTGTCTTTATGTGCTACTGCTTTATTGCTTTGTTACTGCCCCAGAGTTTGCAGTTTGGGGTGC
>JAPMOB010249165.1:12781-26882 GCA_029875015.1 Lepomis gibbosus
GCAAGCATGCTGATGAGGGAAGGATGTCATATACTACTGCAGTAGGAATGAGATGTGGAAAGGTTCTGATCTCCACAGTACTGCCATCGTTATCTTCCTCTTGGGTAGCTCCTTCTCAGTCCAGAACTCCTGGACGATGTCAGTCGCCCTTTTGCGGCCTGATTTTATAACTACAGCTTGGTTGCATACATGCAACCAGTCTGTTAATGTTTGCAAAGCTCTACACTTAAATTCTACCGCTGATGATGTAATCTGTAGCTGGCCTGATCTAATGTAGAGACACTAACCATCTCTGTAAGTGCTTGTTGATTTTCCTCACGAATGGTACACTTAAGAGCTACTGCAGCCTAAAAGACCATATTGGGACAGCCGGGTCTTGTATTTCCCCAGGAGGTCAGTTTTGTTGATTATTTTCAGGCACTCCTTGCTCAGGGTGTTTTATATCATTAGTTGTATCTGTCATCAATACATTGAACTTGCCATTTAATTGGGCTGTACTCTGGGATGTAATAGATGGTATGGACTCTTCTTTTACTTGAAAGATGACCTACTTGGTGATTTTGCTAAACACCATGCACCTGGACTTCGTATGTTGAAACATTGTACAGGGTTGCCAGCAACCAACAACAACAACATCTGGCTTGTATGTGAGTCTCTGTGAACCCCTGAATGGCAGACTGCCGAACACCAGACTCCAAAATTGGGCCATGGGTGATATCTGCTGCTGCTGAAATTATGAGGTTCATGCCCATAATAAACAAGATGAGGGAGCTGGGGCAGCCAGTTTGAATTCCAATTTGGATACTGGCTCATGATCAAATGGGCTCTAGACATCCTGAAAAATCTAGAATGCATCCATTTTAGATCAACATCTCAACATGGCTGTTCTTGATCATGAATGATGTCAGCCTGCCTGCATGTACTGAGAAAAATATCTTGCACTCTTGTTCTTAATTGGCTGATTGTGGAGAAGTTGTCTTCCTTAGGGATAAAACAACCACTGAGCACTTTTCTAGCTTGGTGGGAAGTTTCCGTTGACCCAAACCCTCTTCATAAGCTTGCAGTCTCCAAAAGAGCTTTAGGCACTTCTTGTGTACCTAACAATGTCTTTTATTTCCTGCCATGTTGGCTATTTAGCATTGAGTTTCTGAGTTTAGTTTTTCTGGTCCTTTAATTGGCCTCTGTTGTAATAGCAGCCCAAATATACAAATAACACCCAAAATAAAAAAATTATAATGGTAAATAGACTGTAAAACCAACACAATATGCTGACAGAAGCTAAAATGTACTGTAGAGCTAAGAAGAACTGTGGTGTTGGTTGAATAATCTTTGTGTTTGTCTTGGGGAGCAACTTCTTTTACATTACATTATTGTTAATATAAAAATATTATTTTGTGCTGCTACAAACAAACCATTTTAACTGTTGAACTTCTATTGCTGATTATCAAGGGAACTCTATCAATGCTGTGTTTTCAGAGCTTGTAAGTGCTGGATACGTGCCTCTCTCAGACCAGCAGCAGTGGTCCGAACGAACAGGGGAGAGTGGTGAGGAGAATCAGCCAGTCCAGGGGAAGAGCAGGACAAAGCAGGAGACCTGTAGCCAGGCTAGCAGGAGGAAGACATGGCCAGAGAGGCGCAAAGAGAGAAGGGAGGTGAAGAGGCTGAGGAGAGAGGCTCAAGCCAGACGAGAGGGAGGACTCCTGGGGAGATCTCAGGGGAACTTTGATGATGAAGTTTGCTCTGCAGATCCCTTCAGGTTCCCGCTCCATGGTCACAGGCAGTCCACACCCCCTACACAGATGAAGAGGAGGGATGAGGCGGGTGGCAGAAGGAGCAAGAAGAGCAGAGAGGCAGAGAGCTGGAAGAAGAGAAGGGGGATAAAACATGGGGATTTATATCCACATGGGAATGTAGACATTGGTAGTGAAAACCTTCTTTCACCGAAACTAAGAGTACGCCACAGAAGAAGATAAAGTGTGATTGTTAGTTTGTATTTTTATTATCATTTTATTATTTTAAGACATAACAACTGTAACTGGATAACAAAAATTAAGTTTGTATCTGTGTGTGAGTGATTAATTTATTTATTGTCAACACAGAACAGTTTAAGGATGCTCATCTCCAGTGTAACACTTACAGATGTACTTTAAGCTTGTTCTGCAAGAACATCTACTACTATTAGTAGTAGTTGATTGGCTGCGGCAATTTTTGTGCATGTACAGTTTTCAACATACAGTATTTTTGAATATGTTTTCACATTATACCTGCTTTTTCGGCTTGTGTGGTGGTGTGTGAATTGTAGCCCCTTACAAATAATGCTAGTTTAACAGTAATGTATCATTTTCTGTTACTATGATACTTGAAATCAGGTAAAAAAAGTGACTTAACTTTGGTTGGCCTTTGTAAAGTGCATTATTTATACTGTAAAACAACAATAATAAACATGTTTCCAGATAACCTCATGTATAGTTTATGTTCAGAGATAGTGGGCTATTGTGTGGCGTATGATACATGGTAACATGGGAGAAAAATGGTTTAGGTTTATTTAGTACAGCGGAGAAATCTAAGAGCATCAGTGCATGTAGAGCACTGCTGCTCGTCTATCTGAAACGCCGTATGAAGCCAGTGGCTTTCAAAGCGTCGTCTTATAGTACTTCTGGTATAAAGCTGCTGAATTATTAATGAACTGAGAAACTGCCCGGGGTTTGCCAGACTGAAGTAGTCAACTCTGATAACAAGCTGCTACCTAAAATCGACATTAACCGCTGCTAATTAAACAAATGTTGCTTTGATAGGTGTTGCGCGAATTTTAACGTTTCCTCGTCTTTGGGTTTGTGCGATATTCTTCCAATCACATCCCGTTTGGGGGCTGTGATGAGCTACACATTTCTCTGTGATCGATTGGGTATGACTTCGCAGAGATGTGAAACTCCCATTGATTGATCTCCACTACACTCCCCGCTGACCAGAGAAAACACTCGATAGCGAACGCGAGAGGGGATTTAAATTGCACAAATACAGTCCACCTCACTTGACGAATAAGGTAGCTATTTATTTTGTCATGCGGTCTGAGGTTACCCGCTATTAGCACTGTTTAACGACTAATCTAATCTCGGCACAGTGCGACGTTAGCTAGCTTGTAATGTCGGCACTGTTGGACTTGTTTTCCACTCTAGACTCCGCTTCCTGTTAGCCTTGGGCTAGCTGGAAAACCGACATTATGCTAATGGCCGAGTAGGTATAGTTAGCCAACGCAAAGGGGGAGTAACTTTTCTACTTACAGTAGACTGCTCGTTGCAATTTAGTTGTAATTTATTCACGAACATATGTTAATAACTTTGTTTCAGCGCTAGCTATCAGGGCAGCTGGTTTCCTTTAGTTTGCTAACGCTCGAAAGCTAGCCATCTTGCTTGTGTTGGGGGATTTAACGCAAGTATTTAACTTGAAAAGCGTTTTGCAAAGAGCAAGCGATATTAACTTACATAAACAGTCGCAGTTGCTTAGTAAATAATGGGCTCACTTTTATAGGACCCAAGTGCGCGAGAGAAACGTTTAATGCCTTTAAATAGACTTTATTTTACTGTGGGAGAGCTTTACTGTTCCACTGTGAAAGGACAATAGAGAACCTGAGACTTGCTCAGTTGTTGTTCTGGCAACGACGAAAACCACTGATAACTAACTTAGAATGTGCAGTGTTTTGATTATTGTTTTGTAGTACCGCATGCTGATATACCGACAATATATTTTTAATTCGTATATCAGTGGTTAAAAATAAATAAATAAGCAGTTTCCGTTAAGTTGACCCGCACAGACAGCTAACGTTAGGTGGAGAGTGGATGGAGCTGATGCAGATGGTGCATGTACGACATATGGGGGCTGTGCTTTCCTGAACCCGCTGCTTCCAGGTATCTCCTCTCATTATATCGACACAACAGCTGTAAATGCATCAGAAAACACTCGCATCAGCCGGTCGTCATCAAAGGTAACTAGGTGGATAGAGAGAAGCGGAGCCGTCTGAAGAGGGAGGCTCCTGACCGTTTCTGGACGTCCATCTCTCCAGCCTACCCCTCATCACGTCCATCCACCACTGCCCTCCGCCTCCTCCTCCTCCTCCTCCCCAGCCATGGACCCCCCGAGGACTCGGTCGCGCTCTCGATCTGGTTTCTATCATTTCGGCATGAACGGCAACGTTGGAAGCAACGGCGGCAGTAACGCTGTTGGTAACGGGAGCATGATGAACGCCAGCGGAGGAGGGGTGAGCTACTCGCAGCAGAGCAACCCCGGCTGGGCTCCGCACCACGGTGGTCGGAGCTACCAGGAGAGCCAGCAGCAGCAGCACACCCAGGGGAGCTACCTGTCTGCAGGGGCGCAGCGCCACTCTTCGCATGGAGCTCACCGACACCCCGGGGCCGGTAAGCAGGCTTCAGTAAACAGGGCCTGCAGCCCGGCTAGATGCATCATTACACACACTCACACAGCATACACCCCCGAGGGATGCAGGCAGACCACTAGCAGCTTTAACAGGCTTTGAGATATTTAACTAAAAGGCTTTCACGGCCAGCTGTTGCTTGAAAGACCAGCTAAATGTCATGTCAGGATTTGTGATGGTGGCTCTGCTTTGGAAGGTTTGAATTGCATTTACTCAGGTAAATAGGGCCAGCCAGGTTTCTGAACTCTGTCTTGTATGTCATTGCCTGGCTTTATACTCAACAGTGCAAATTATACTGGCCCTCAGTAGGAATTTACTACTGCAGAATTTTCCTTTGGATAGTCCAGACATGGTGGAGCTGAAGGCCTGCATGTCATATTATGTTACTCCTGTGGATGTAGTCAAGAAATAAGGAAAGTAACACCATACGTAGTTAGTTCATTAATTAATTAAATTAAATTGGAATTAGTTATATCTAGAGAGATTTTGAATGATAATCAGAATCAGCTTTATTCCCAGGTATGTATACACATACGAGGAATTTGATTCGGGATTGTACATTGCTCACAGTGTGCCTACTTATACAGTAATACAATAATGTGGACTTTGAATAAAATAAATAAATGTGCTCATTGATCAGCGGAAATTTTGTGCATTCAAACTGTAAAATTGACAGCTAGAGAGCAGTTTTCATTTATCATCAGATCTGAGACAGATGCATTTCCTTAGTGGTTTAGACCACCTACATACTGTTCATCAGGCTTTACAAGAACTACATAGAAGAGGAGTCTGATTTAAAAGAGTAGTTTGGAGTGTTGAAACAAGCCTTGAAATAGTTTGAAATGAAGTCTTTCTTGATAGCGATTTTATCTTTTTGCTTGATATTGCTCACTGCTTTGATACAGGTTGCTGTAATACAGTCTTCTTTGTAGATCACCATCGGCCCGTTTATCCATAAGCTGTAATGCTATACAACTTACATTCTAGCCTGTGCACTGTAGGGTCGCAAAATAGTCAAACAGATATCTCATCTACTAGTTAAGGGTAGAGTAGAAATTGATTAGGTGCTGGATTTGCAAAGCACTGTTCAAACACAAAGAAACAGAGGAACAGAGGTGTTGGTTCCTTCGCTTTTTGAAGTCAATTTTTTTATTGCTCAGTATTAATCACACATTTATTTAACTGGCTTTTCATGCCTAAAACATCAACGATCCTTTATCCAATCCAAACTCACTAAGAAGACAATGAAAAACTCCCTAAAACCTTTAAGGAAAAAGACTATGAAACAAATTAAACTGGCAGAGAGGAAATTCAAAGTGAGACTGTACCCCAGCCTCATTTTAAATTGTTTTCAACATAGACACCAGTGTATTTACTGTTTAACAGGCTTACATTTCTGACCATTGCAAAGGGACTGAAGAAACCCTCTGTAATACCAGATTGGATTCCCTCAAAGGCAAAAAAGTGCAGTGAATGAGTGAAAGCAGGCTTTTAATGGGCCTCTGTCGTAATCACAGCACTGTTGCCAAACACTCAAAATAACCCACACAGACAAAAACACATGCTTCCCAAATTGAGTCTTTACAGAGGGGTTTGTGGGAACAGTGCATCTCCCAGCTGTGTGATCTGTCTCCTCTTCCTTCTTAACGGCTGCACATGCCCCTTCCTAGATGGCTTTGTGTTTTTGTTTGTGTGTGTGCGTAAGAGTGTGTATTACAGATGTCCTGTTTCTGCCTGCGTTTGTTTGTTTTTGTACATGTTGTTGCATTATGCCTCTTGGCATCACATCACTTAATGCAGAATGTGTCAGGGTTGGATTTGGGGGCGTTAAAAAATTTGTCCCTCTGACTTACCTCCCTGTTTTTTTTTAAATCCTCTTTCACTTTAGCTTTAAAAGTGAGTGTTGCATCCCACAATATGCAAGCATTGCAAGTAGTTTTTACAGCTCTTCATTAATATTGCTATCACCTGAGATCTCTTCGGTTTGCATTGGGAAAATTATTATCTATTTCTGGCTTGTCTCTTCTAAATAATGGTTCCTGTCTTTGTATCTCAGATAAACAACAGAAGGAAATTGCTACTTGATGACAGCTGATACTGTTAAGTTAACTTTCATGCCTGCCTGACTCGATTGTTTGTCATGAAAGAAATGTTCTTAGTCTGCCCCTGCAGCCACGCTCGGAGGAAACAAGGTCGTGGCTGCAGAACCCGTCCAGTCTGGCTCACCGTCCTCTCTCCTATGGCCCCTGGGGTGAATCAGCATTAACAGACCTAGTTCTTCCCAAAGCACATGGGGCCCCTCTGAGGTCTAAGGAAAAAAGTAATGGTAGATGAATAAAGATTTAAGCCAGTGTGTTGGCCCTCCTGTCAGCTAGTCAGTCAACAGACCGTCCCTCTGTTCTCTGCAGCCACTGGCAGGGCGTCTTTGAGCTGTCACTATCGGCAGACTTCACATGGCTCTGGAGTGGCGTCGCAAAGACAAGAAAGAGGGGGGGGGGTTGCTTTCAGATGTGTTGTTTCTGTGGAGACAGACAAGGCTGTTCGGATGAGGGAGGAATAGAGGAAGAAACATAAAGAGATGGGGGAGGGAGTCCCCCTCAACCCCCCTTTTTTTTTGGTGATTAAAGGTTTTTGGGGGACTGCTTAGAGGAAACTCTTGTCAGCTGAGTTCAAGGACATCCTTCTTAAGCCGCTGAAGTATCTGTGTGCACATGCTGCATCCAGATTGCACATGTGGACTGTCAGATAAACAGCTGGGAGAGCATTGTGTTCTTCTGAGATTACGTTTATGGTATTACCACTTTATTCTGTGATGTGATTTTTTTTATTTTTGTCTTTTTTTTAACATGTTAATCTAATACATAAAAAGTGAGTCTTTTTTGTAATGGTCTATTGATCTTTCGAGACAGATTTCTATCGCTTGTTCACCGAGGAAATTGGGGGGGAAAAAAAGCCGAAAAAACGTACTGAGTTGTTGTCGCAGAGCTAATAATGGTTCACTGCCGTGCTCAGGGACCCATCAGCATAGCATTTGATTGGTTTATTGATTTTCTGTTTTTTGTTTTTTTTGGTGGATAAATCAACCAATAATTTCTATAAAATGTCAGAAAACTGGCAAAAATCCTGTTCATAATTTTGCAAATTAATGTCCTCAGATTTTTCCCAGTACTAAACCAATATTAAATTTACAATGATAATCATTTCAGAAGCCGGAACCAGGTATTGGTTGGCAATTTTGCTTGATAAATGACTTCAATTAACTTATTAAACGATTTATAATCATTTCACCTTGATAGTATGCTATGGTGACTTGGAGGAAAGCAAGCAATGTCACACGTGCAAAACCAACAAAACACTTTGGTGTGTAAATCATGTGTTACAAACCCGTTTGATATTTGGATGTCTGCGTGTCTGTTTCTGTGAGTATGCATGAGCTTTTCTTGGTAGATCAGGGAGAGTCCAGTGTGACATTTTCCAGAGATGGCTTCCTCTCTGTCGTCTGCTTGTTTAAAGCAGGAAACTCAGAAGCCTGACAAACTCTCGCCGAGAAACTCCTGTTTGTGAAGCAAATTGTTGGATGCACTTTTTTGTTATCACCGTTGGGTTTTGTAGTTTTAGACCTGTTCAAGCAAATCAGCCAGGCTTCATCAAGATAACAGCTCTTTTTGGCATCCATTGGGGTCTTAGAATGGAAAATAAAATCAGAGGCAACCAGCTGCCTGTGTGTTGTTGCTGTTGTATTTCTGTTGTCTTAGCAGGCGTATGTCCATGTGTCTTGTGATGTTGATGTTTTTCTCAGCCCTATCTCATCTGATTATGTTTTTTTTTTTTTTTTCCTGCGGCCTACAGGAGGAGTGCTACATTTTCATCCAGATAACGTGTGCAGCGAGGATCGGGACAAAGTAAGTATGAAACATGACCACTGCCTGTTGCTTCTGCTTTGCTCCTGGTTTAAATAGAATTTGTATGTCATTGTTTTCTTTTATTACTGATATTTCCCTTTTGTCTGTCTTCCTTTTTGTTTTTCTCTTACAAATCCCCCTGGTTCCCCCTCCTCCTTTTACCTCTGTGTGCAGATGGAAGACAGCCCGAGCCCGAAAAGACAGCGTCTTTCCCAGCAGTCCATGTTGGATCTAAGCTCCGCCCCTCCCTCTACTCCTTCCTCTCCCATTCGCCCCTGGGAGCTGCCTCCCAGTCGCAGACCACACCCCATCTATATGCCAGAGAGATGCCACACGCCTCTCCGCAACAGGCGCAGGTAAGTATGTGTTTGTGTGACAAAAATATATTATTATAATCTTCATTATTCATCCTTTCATTATTCCGGTAATTGTTCTGTGTACAAAATGTCAAAAATAGTGACAAATTTCTTTCTTGAATTAGCCTTTTCTGTTTGACCAACATTCATAAAATGTAAGTGTTAAATTAACACTTACATTTTATGATGTAAGTGTTAACATAGATGGACAACAAACCTTTTCTTTTACATCAGTCCATCAGAATTTGTTATTATGTTTTTTGATGGCCGATGGTGCTGATAATTTGGCGCAACATCATTTGAAACAGAGCTGAAATGATTAGTCGTAGAATAGTAGAATAAAATTATTCTGCAATTATTTTGATAATAGTAATTTTTCATGCAAAAATGCCAGATGCACTATGGTTCAAGACTCAAATTTGAGGATTGGCTGCTTTCTTCTTGTTATGTTATTTTTAAATTAAACATCTTTTGGTTTTGGACATTGGAAGACCTCACCTTGGGCTATAGTGAAATTATTTAAAAAATTTATTTAGTTTTACTATTTTCTGCTATTTTATAGCACAAATAATTAACTTTTCAAGCAAGAAAAAATTGCTTGATTAATTGATACTGAAAATAACCATTAGTTTAATATGTTTTCATTCATGAGCTTAATCTAGATAAGTTCATACACAAACAAAATGCTTGAATATATCATCAATACAGCATCAATACAATAACAATAGGATCTTAACTTCAGTCCGGACCTGCCTGTTTTGATGAACCTGTTTGTGGGGAACGCTTTCACAGCTTTGACTCCAGAGAATTATTCTCTCTCTAGCCTGCTGTTGTTTTTCTTTGCCCACATGTAGTTTACTTGGCTGAAGATTTAGGGATAAAAAGCATATCTTATTCCTCTGTATGGCTTTTTGTCAGTATTATGTATTAAAGTATTAGTCAGGGTTTCACATCAAACTCAGTTTGGGGGTTGAAAAATTCATCTGGATCATTTTTTAAACTGTCCATTGTGAGTCCAATAGTGTTTTATAGTAGTGCAAAACTAAAATGGTACTGTTTTAACTAACTTGCTAAAGGGGGCATCCCTTGTCCTGTATTTATAATTATGAAAATGACAACGTAGCTCTTTTGCGCCTCTTTAATTTTCTCCTGTCTGTCACCGCAGCCCTCCAATGAGACGCCAGCGTGGCCGAAGAGACCGACTGACCCGCCACCACCACCACGGCCACAACAACCACCACCATTACAACAGCAACAACAACAACCATCACCACCACCATCATCACCCCAACGCCCACCATCACCACCACCACCACCTGCACTCCCACCACGGCCCGTCGCCAGGCCACCAGGATGAGAACTATCGTCACCCCGCTCCCCCTCAGGGCTACCCACCCTACAGTCAGCAACCTCCCCGAGGGCTGGGGCCTGGTCCTGAAGAGCGCCCAGGTCACCATCCCCCAAACCCCTCCCCGAGGCCCCTCCACCAGTCACCGAACCTATCTCCCAGGCTGCTGCACCCTGCGGCTCATCCCCAGCACCCACACCCACACCCTCACCCATCCCAGCAGCAGAGCAGTTTGGTGCTGGATCTCCATGAGCAGGTGACTTCCTGGGATGATGTGCCTTGTTGGAGGGGTGTATTGGGGAAAAATACAGTTAAGAAAGGAGTAATATTATTCCAGTCCTTTTGTATGCTTGTCACCTTCTCATACTGTGCAAGACTGACACACAAAAAACCACAACACTGTGACACTTTTTCAAACAATGTAAAGTGAAAATTGAACCCAGCGACTCATGGGCATATAAGCTTTTGTGCATTTTAAGATGTCGACTATAGAGAGTATGAGAAATGTTATTTTAATGAATAATTGTGGTTTGTTTGATTTTGAAGCCATAACCACATGTCCTGTAATTTACCAAGGAAAAGTAATCAACACCACGTAGGTGAAAGATTCAGTTGGGTAATGTGGGCTTCTCTACTAGCGTGTCTGGCTTGAGTGCCTATTTTCTCCAGTTGGAGATTAATCCGAATTTTTTTTTTTTTAATTGGCTGGGGTGGATTGGTCAAATGGAAACTTTACCCATGAGAAACTGTGGTATGATCAATCTTTTCAGAAACTTTTTTGTTTTATAAAGCATTATGTGCAGTATTTAACACATTTTTTATGGCTGTCACTAAATGGCAGTGTTACAGTATGTGCGTTTAAATGATCTTAGACATCTAAGACCTTAACGCTACTAATTGGATTTGATGTGAACAGTTAATGTCAGTAGATAAATTGGTCACAGAAGTCATTTTCATCTGCATGTCCTTCGCAGGTGAAAGAGTGAATTGTGGTGTTTGACTTCAGTCAATTAAATTCCATTTAAATTAAAATAATAATTCAATTCAAGTTCACATCTGAATTCATATCCACAAATTAGTGACAGTGACAACATAGAAAGGCATTGCTACTTTCTTCAAAATACAACTGAAACTGCAAGACATCCTCCTGTGAGCATCATTAAATCACAAAGAGGTCTGTTAATCACAAAGTGTATTTTTTATCATCTCTGAACATGCCTGTATTTAAGAAATCCCAGTCTGTGTTTGTGAAGTTGCGGACCATGTCTCTGTTGATCTCCATTTTTAGGGTTCAGTTCCAGTATCGTATCCTGTGTCTCCTCCGGGAGCGCCACCAGGCCTGCCGCCTCGCTCTGCCCCTCAGCAGATCCCAGCCTGCTCGGTAGTCTTCAGTGGACAGCACTATCCCGTCTGCAGTGTCCCCCCTCCTGTGAGTGCGTTTGTGTTTTTCTGCAAGAGATTTAGTCCAGCTGTTTAGATTGGTCGGAATGTTTCCCACATAGTACTGTTGCAAGTTTTCTGTTACTGCAAAGTTTTCAGTATTTCAAAATACTTTTTGCAACACGCCTCACTGAACAAAATCTTGCTGTTTTCTCTCTCTGTTACTGTAGGTCCTTCAGACTTGTTCTGTGCAACACTTACCCATGCCCTACCCATTCCCATCACTGTTATCCAGTGATCCAGCTTTCCTGCTTCCCCCTCCTCACCTCCCCCATCCCCCCACACACCTTTCTCACCACCCACCTCACCTGCCCCAGCCTGGACAGTTTGGACCGTATCCGACGCAGCAGGCCCGATCGGTGAGTAGGAATTCAAATGTTACAACGCTTGTGTAGTATCAAATGCAGCCTTTGTGAATATAATAATATATGGCATTGAGATTTGAGAATCCTGTTTATTTGATGATATCTAACTTTCTGTGCATCTCTATAAAAACATTTTTTGAGGGAACCAGTATGCCGCCGTCTTTCAGGGAAGGGTTAAAGGTTCTACTTGCTGTATTGGAAAAAAATGCAGCAGCAAAGTTGTTTCACAATGTAAAAGCAAAATAGATGATGCATATTTTATTCATTTGAGTGTAAGCAGTGTGTTGTGTTCTCCTTTAGTGTTTGCACTTGGAAACTGTAGTGTTTAGTAATAAACCAGGACTGAAATAGGGTCTTGTAGGCGTAAACAACACCAACAGAAACTAGGTAAATGGCTGGATTGCAGAAGAAATGTTTGTCGTTTTTGGACAAAATGACAATGGAGAATTGAAGTTTTCTGCAAAATGTCAATATTGTGCATCAGTAATGTTCAAATAATAAGCATGTGCCAAACAAAGGCCAAAGCAGCTCCTGATTAAAATATTTTGCTGTAAAGTACTGTTCTTGTGGAACCCTTGGTATATTCATTCTTTTTAAGTTTGCCTACATTTGTCTTTTGTGTGGCTTTGCCAATGATTGATGATTTACTGCTAATTAAAGCAGCTGCCTAAGAATGTAGTACAAAGCAATTCTAGAAGTTAAATTATTTAATTGAATTTTAACAACACATTTTGGTAGAAAAAGTACAATACAAATGTTAGATGTATCCATACAGAGGACTGTTAAATATATTTATGTACTTATAACATTTTTCTATAATTAGTCCTAAGCACCAACTCTTTTTCTGGATTTGTCGAGAGTAGTTCATGCTCCTCCTTGCCGCAGGTTTATCTTTTATCTAGTGTTTTGTTTTGAATTGCTCTTGTTGCAATGATCACATGGAAATGATCTCAGCTGGAAACAGTGTGTATTTGTCCCTTTTTTGATGTTTCACATGTGTTCTCCGCCCTCCCAGCCTCTGCAGAGGATAGAAAATGACGTGGAGCTGCTTGGAGAACACCTGTCGTTGGGTGCTGGCCTCCACTATCCTCCCGCCACCCACCCTGCCCTTGCGCCACACTCCACACAGCTTCACTTCCTCTCCCATGACCCCCTGCCACAGGAGTTCTTCGGAGTGGTGAGCAATAAGAATAATTCGATCAAGTGTTTCTTTAACCTTTTTGAGTGCAGGGGAAAATAAAAATCAATACGAATGATTTGTCACATATGTCTTGCCTATTGCTTCCTAGTCCTATCCAAACTTTATTCCTCGCCGTCTCCCGGGGCGACGGTACCGTTCGCAACAGCCACTGCCACCTTCGCCTTACCACCCCAGCCTCTTGCCTTATTTCCTGTAAGTAGATCAGAACTCTATTATAAATATGATTTTTTTTGTATTGGCCAAATATACATTACTTTTTAAATCAGTCAGTGATTATGTTGAATATAAGATAGAAAAGACAAACCAACCAGATCACCTAAATGAGTCCTTAGGAAAAATCTTTTCAGAGATCTAATTTGATTAGCTAAACCTGGACACAACAAAATAAGGCCATTAGAACAACTGCTGCATCAGAGCTGTGTGTTGAGAAGAGAGTTAACTGCCCGTGTACACCTTAGTTGCAAAATTTGCTTTTTTGATCAATTGAACCTCAATATATTTCTGTTAAATCTCTCCCTCTGCAGTTCAATGCTGCCAGTCCAGCCTACAGGTCCTGCGATCAGTCTAGAGCTGGATGTAGACGATGGAGAAGTGGAAAATTATGAGGTTCGTCTTCATCTGCTTTCTTTTCACCCTTTTGTCTGCATGTTTTCTCGATGAAGACTCAGATTCGTCTGTTGTTGCTGATGTTTTTTTTTTCCCCCTTCACAGGCCCTCCTGAACCTCGCTGAGCGTCTGGGAGAGGCCAAACTCAGAGGACTGACGAAGGGAGACATCGAACAACTTCCTTCCTATCGGTTCAATCCAAACAACCATCAGTCTGAACAAACACTGTGAGTGCTGCCACCTGGTCATCATGTGTTCGGGTCGGGTGAATTATTCGCCTGATTTTTTATTTGTTTTTTGTGTGTGTTTGTTGGCTCCTCAGGACCTTTACTAGGCTAATGTTTATTAGTTACAGATTGTGTGCAGTTATTCCATGTATTTGTAGTTTTGCAAGCTACAGAAAGCAAAAAACTACTCATATGCTCGTATAAATACCCACACACAAAGACAACAG
>JAPMOB010249172.1:0-70287 GCA_029875015.1 Lepomis gibbosus
CTGGAGGCTTTTAAGAAGGGCCTAAAGACTTTTCTATTTCAAAAGGCCTTTTAACAGTCATGGTTTTAAATCTTTTGTTAGGGTGTTTTATTGTGATTATTGATTTTGTTATATTCTGGAACTGTTTTTAACCCCTTGTTGCTGTTGCACTTTGAGATTTCTCTGAAATGTAAAGTGCATTATAAATAAAATGTATTATTATGATTATTATGGTCCCTCATTTCTTTAATAACCAGTTCTCAGACTGCTCTGAAAACTGTAATATAAGGACTTTGATAATTATCAGGATGTACGGTATGTATACAGGACAGAGCTGTACACCAGTTTAGTCTAAGCTTGTACCTGATGTTCTCAACTCTTGACAAGTAGGTAAGTTAGTAATGACATACAGCTGCGCTAATTAATATTACATTGTTACTAATTTGGCTAACATTAAATACCAGCCATAAAATGCGCTGTACAGGGCAGATGTGGCACTAACCGCCTTCACTTTTCCAGCAGTTGTATGTGGTCGTTGTATGTGCATGTGTTCACTTGCACAGACTTGCTAGCCTATAGTGTTACAAGTCGCGATATATATTTTACAAGCACAGACCAGGTATAGCAGCAGTGAACACACAGGTTGCAGATGTTTTTTTTTTTTTGATTGAGGCTCCGTCATTAACAAGCCCACAAGCGGCTGACCTGCTGCTGTGATAACCGTTGAACCTTTACATTAACTCCACTCAAACGTCTGCTTGCCTTTATTTTTTCTCTAGTGTTGTTTACACCTGTGTAATGACCCGCTGTGTTTCGTGTAAGAAAGGTATTGAGAAATTGTGCTGTACACAATAAAGTATATCATTTCTTCTTGCTTTGCCACATAAATAATCATTGACTTTCCCAGTCTGAAATGAAATCTGCTCAGTGATACTAGAGTAAATCCAAAACTACTTTGGTTATAGGTAAGACAACAAATTAAGAATAAAAGAATATCTCCTCCAACAGAAACATTACAGCTGTTTTTATTCTTTCCATTTTTCCACTTGAATTCACTACATGAACTTTCAACGAACTTCTAGAAGGT
Source organism: Lepomis gibbosus (assembly GCA_029875015.1). Classification (NCBI taxonomy): domain Eukaryota; kingdom Metazoa; phylum Chordata; class Actinopteri; order Centrarchiformes; family Centrarchidae; genus Lepomis; species Lepomis gibbosus. The sequence goes on from JAPMOB010249172.1 coordinate 1,067, forward strand.
TGCAACACATACCTTTTCCCTTCCAACAAAATACAGAACTCCCACAAGAAACATCAACCCTGCACTCAGCAGGCTCTTCTGTCTAATGCTGCCTTGTGATTCGTTGTTATAATGTAGAAGTGAACAAGCACTACATCTTCAAAAAATGTGTAAAAATTGCCTTGTCCATGAGGGCAGTTCAGCTGTGCCAAGCAGAATGCAGACCAGTAAGAATGGGATGCTGGCTGTTTAGCAGGTGCATGTCGTTCTGTGTGTTCCTGTGTGTGTTGGTGTAAAGTACCTGTGATGGAGGACTCGTTGCCATTCTTTTCGCTGTGGCAGTCCTCCTGTCCATCTGCGTTCTGCTGTGTGTGCTGCAGACTGAGTTTATGACAAACCTCGAACGCCTGGCCGACTGTCCGCACAATACGCATGGCCTGACTCTGGGTGGGGAGAGAAAGAGAAAGAAAGAAATGCAGTTGTAATTCTCGGAACACCATTTGCACACTCATTGCTGTGCAGTGTTTTTAAAACAAAGTTTTACAAAGTTAAACATTTTATTCAGAATTGTGATGCCTTTTTCCTTTGATTTTCTCTTGACTAAGTTTGAGTTTATGTATCACTTCAAGTGCCAAGAGATTTTTTCAAGAAATAATGAAATCAAAACCGAGCTGTGCAATGTTTTAAAACCAAAGACTCCAGACTGAGCCTTTTTACACTAGTGTCAAATGCAGAGTGTGCATGCACCCCGAATTAACTGTATTTTGTATTAAATAGACACAATAGGCAGGAATTGCAGTTTAAAGTTAATAAGTCAATATTACATGGAACAACAATGTCACCTGATGATATTATACAATCACATAGAGGAGGTTATCTGAGTTTACTGTCCAAACTCAGTGGAATCAAAATCAAATGTATCAAAATGTAATTTTTATTTTTGACCGGATTGTTCCTTAGTCCTCAGGTGCAAAGAGCTGGATGTGTCTGCTTATCTCCTCCCTTACTCTTTGCGCCCTTCTCTTAAAAGGCAGGTCATACGAAAACAACTTAGGTGACTTCTGACTGCTATCAACACTCTCGTGTGACTCGTCACAGTAGAAAGGTGCAGAGGCCGAAGCCTAGCTTCAAAACACAACTCATCCTCAGCTGAATAAGCAGAACAGATGCAGTGTGGCCTAAAAGTCAGAACACAATCAAGACTCTGCCAACGGACTAAATCCTTTCTTGTTCCGGTTATCAACTCTGAACCAGTCTGAAGTTCCACAGTGTTCAGTCCAGATCAGTATCATAAAATTATGTAGACCCAGGCTTAGTATTATTTGAAAAGTGTAATTTATCTTGGTGTTTTGTTATTTTAAAAACCTTAACTGGTTTTGGCAGCGTTTAGAGGCGCTGGGCCTGGTCCACAGAGGTTTTTGGTTTTGAGATCAGCAAAACTCCACTCATAAGTCACTTTCAGTTCAGTGAGGTTTGGCTGCAGTCTTAGTGTCCTCATAACGTAATTTATTATTATTATTATTTTGTTTTTTCATTAAAACACTCTGCTTCAGCTTTATTTACAGCTGATGTTTCCTAAGCGACCAACCAACAGCTGCCAGTATCAGCAGAATAGGAATTTATGTCCAGACCGGAAAAACGTCCTCCATAGCCAATGACCCTTACATAATCAGAACTCGTGTCTTTGTGGCCTCCCCTGTACTGAAAGTGAAAATTGCCAATTCAAAAGGGTAAACACCTTTCATGGCTATACATGGTACAATTTCATTCAAATCTGGTGGAAGTCCAAGCTTTTATAATCAAACTTCCACTTCTTTGCCAGAGTGAGGCATTAGATAATGCGGTATATGGTAACATGAAAATTTAAAACAGTCTAATCCCTGATGGGATGGGATTATGCCCAAATGCATTCAATTGGTGTTTAACTGAACAGATTATAATAGGTAATATAATATCTACTAATTAGTTGCAGTGTGAACCATTTCTGAGCTTCCAACTGACCTGTGCAGCTACTGTTACAGACAGTGGTGTCCATCAAAAACAAATAAACGATGACAATTAAAGCTCCAACCTTACACACACTCAAAGTACAGTAAACTGATTAAAGTGTGTCGGTGTTGTGTTTCTTAAGTTGTTTCAACCCTTTACTGTTTGAATGTAATGAAAATGTTATCAACCAATCACCAAACATGCATATGTGTTTCAGAGTATGGATTCTCCAAAAACAGTAACTTAGCAGCTAAATTCATACAGACAGATATTATACCATAAATGGAAAAAGACATCTTTCTGCCTAAACCACATTTAGCTGTACACTTGTCTACCTCTGACATTTGTCTTCTCTCTTTTCTAATTTTCTAGCTACAAGCATTAATATCCCGAAACAGAAAAGATGGATTGCTTTAATCCAGCGTCGAGAAAAGATAAGATAAATTATTGTCACTTAAAGAGAAAATTGCCCTGGAGGATATTGCTGTTAAAAGAAACTCGAGAGCATGATTCAGCCGACAGAAAAACATCAAGACATCAAACTAACAGATAAATATAACTGATGATGAACATAATATTGTCCTGTGTGTTTGAATTGGAATTTCTTACAGTGGGATGAAATTGGTCAGAGATGCCCACATGCAAGTATACAGTTTGCAGATATCTCATTTTTGTGGCAACCCTTGTATCCTTTACTTTTGTCTCTTCCTAGCTCTCTTTCTCCTCAGACCCTCTGTTGACTTTTCCACATGCTGTGCTCTTCACTTCTTCTCCATCTCCTCCATAACTTTAATCAACCCCCCTCTGGCAGTAAACGCATGTTTTCCAGTTATACAGGGAATGAGAGCACATGCTTGTGTTACTGTGCATAGTCAACACACCATAGGCTCAAGCTCCTAAGACTCATACACTGACTGAATGGAAAACACCCAGTCAAACACAATGATATATGTCTATCCTACTTTCTTTCCCAGTTTGTCCTTTTAAAGTCATGCCTATTGATCTGTGTCAAAAGCAGTGCAAAACTCCATATTCAAAAGATAGTGAATATTTGATTGACGACATTACAGATGATTGATAAAACACCTTCCATACAAGACATACCTTAAAGTGCTTTGAATCAGAACATTTTCCAACTCTTATGAACTCAAATCATACCTTCTGTGAAAAAGTCCCCAAATTTAACCCATATAAGGTTATTCTTTACTGGCCTAAATATGTGTAACCATCTTATTGGCTGTTGAACTCTAATGCTTACCTAAGTCATGTTGAAATGTATTACATTCTAAGTGGTGCCTGTCTGTCTGTAAACTTGTGAGACTGAAGAAGAGCGCCATATATCTCGTCCTTGGCTGTCTAGGCAACGGCTCCTTCCTATCTACCGAGCAGTCGTCATGCACCCACAGAGAATAACATCAGAATGAACTATTGCCTGAGAAACACAGAGGTTGTTCTGTTTCTAGGTCTGTGAGTGACCTGAACGTGATATCTGTATGACTTGTACCTCACCCACAATCAGCCCCGTTAGGGAAATTCCTACAAAATGATTAGGTACTATCTGTACCATAGCCAATTAATTGTTGCTGATCACTTTGTCCCATTAATATTGATTTAGTTGACAAAAAGGCTGCATTGTCTTTTGCTAGGAGCAGACAAATATTTCTATAGGTTGACTTATAACGACCCATACATCTGCATCCATCACATCCACACTTTTCTGGTTTTGACAAACAAAGATGACGTCCCGACCTGAGCACAAAACCAGACCTATTTAAAATGCTGAAAAAAATACTTGTTTGTGGAGAGTGAGATGCGATGTACGATTCACATCTCGATTAAGTCAACTTTACCCTGAGAATATCAATAACAAAACACTGAATTAATACACTACACAGAGGAAGAAGCAAAGAAACATACGTTTTGGGGTAGACTCGAGAGCAATGTGTTACAGTGAGTAAGCCTTGTTGTAATAAAAACATGCACAAGATCTTTCATTGTAGGGCTTAACGATTTGAGAAAAAAAATCGAATTGCAATTTTTCTGCCAGATATTGCGATTATGATTGGATTTGCAACTATTAAAAAAAAAGTTCAAGCAGCACAGAGCAGATGAACCGGGGGGAAGTCAGACACAGAACAGCATAAATAATACGGTTGAAATGATGATGAAAAAATTTAACAACGCACCCTACCTAAACATATAGAAGCAGAAAAAACAAGGACAACTAACCAAATCAGGGCCCGACAATAACGGTGGCCCGATGTCCCGGGCACCAGTAAAATGTAATGTCCCGGACTTGTATCCGCTACTAAGGATGTATTTAATAAATGATTAAACACGTTAATAGTATTTATAAGTCTGTGGTTTTGTTGTAACTGATGAATACCTTTTGGAAGGAGGGACTGTAAAAATTGTCTTGAGGCAGGTAAGTTTTAAACCCAGTGGGGCCAGCTGCCAAAAAGTTTAACTCCAAAAAAACAAAACTTTCTTACCAGTTATGAAATCTACTGAGATACTGTGGTTATCATGAGCACAACTTCTCTCTTTGAACAGTTTTCCAGTTTGTACTGAATCAGGACAACTTTCAGGCAAAGCTCAAAGCAGCAGAGCTACGAAAATGATGGGCAACTGTGACACTGTCTTTACAAGATATACAACAGCATTGGCCATCTGTTCAAATACTTAAAATGACCAGTGTTTACACTCTCCTGACACTTTCGACGTCTTGTGGACATAACAGTAATTAGCAAAAGCGCTGCCAATGAAATACGTGCAAAGGTACTTTCCTGGTTAATTACTTTTTAATCTCAACATTGTATTTCTTCTGTTTGACTTCTGATCAATGAAAACTAAACAGACTGCTGTTGTAAAATACTATATTGTAATATTAAAAGCGGTTGTGTTTCATAAGCATACAAATTCATGTATTTGTTGCGCAAATTGGACTTTGAGGATCATATTTCAATGTCTCACAGGCAGCCGAAACAACACACCCCCAACAGACGCTCGTGTTTTCTTTTAAATCGGCCTTGTTTATTCTATTTAGGAAGATTTCATTCTTTTTACCAAGCTGGCGTCCTAATCTTCAACAAGGCCATGATCTCACTATAAACTTTATTTCGGATAGGATAGAGAGGCAGTAAATGAGGGATAGAGAGGGGACGACATGGAGCAAAAGGCTGCAGGCTGGACTCGAACCTGGGTCACTGCGATAAGGACTCCGCCTTATGCATGGAGTGTGTGCTCTACCAAGCTAGTGCCCCAACTTAACCACATCTTAACCATCACAGATCACAAACTGCTAATTAAGTTTTTCAAAGTGTCATATGAGTCATTCTGAAAGACACTGAGAAAGAGCTTGTTTGATAATTTGGTTTAAGACTTATTCTTGTTAATCCCTTACATACGTGCCTTGTCAGAGTCTTCAGTGTTATCAATACCTTTGCTGAATGGACAGTCCCTTTAAAAAGACTAATCTTTTTCAGTTAACTACATCTGTATCAGGGCGGTTGTCCTGTGTCTAGACATTTTCTGCCCCGAGCCATTTCTCCAATGGATCTCCAATTTTGGCAGCTGACAAGACTGCTAAGAGATTTGTCACTCAAATGCAAAGCCTGTATATCCTGCTGTAAAAACATGAAAGAATTCGGACATCTGTCACCATCTCTGTCTAGCTCTCTTTCTATGTCTCTATCGTTCTCCCCTTCACTTTTCCTCTCTGTCAATTCAACTGAATAAATGTGCCCTCTGTATCTCTGTCGTTCTATGTCTTCTCTATATATCAAGCTGCCAGTGAACTGGATCACTGCAGCAGAATATGCCTTGGCTATAGGATAGGGCCTAATCAAAAGCGCAATGTATTATTTATCCCACATTACACACAAAGGTTCAGTGGGGATTTCGCTGTCCTCTTGGCAGTCTTGGCACAAGCAAGAATAAGGGACATATGGGAGTATAATGCAATTTAGAAAAAAGCAGTCTAAACAATGAGCAGACGTCAGGGGAGTTACTTCTACTTAAAGCCTTTCCAATGATTCTCTCCTCTGTTGATGAGCTCATTCATTCTCTCCTCATCCTATATTTACATTTTAACCATATCCCTTCAGAATTTACACATGCTACACCACCTCAGCCTGATTCTGCCTGTCCTTCCGTGGTGTAACTTAACACATTAGTGGGGTTTTATTTGGAGAGTTGCTCCAGCAACTCCCTGATCATCAGCTAACTAATCATTAGGGCAAAGCCTGGCCAGAAGTTCATGTTGTTATTTACCTTGGAGAAATTAGTGAGACAGCCGAACACTGCAGACGAACACTATCAGACCAAAATAAGTACTAGTCAATAAACAGGTTTGAGAGTAACTGTGAGTGTGATGAAATGAAGTCATGATGCCTCTGTAACTCTTCTGGACCATTAGCTCACGTTTCAGTCTGTTGGTATCAAAGCTTAATATTTTTAGTACTGAAGGAAATGTGTTCGGATTAAGCGGTTGGTGAGATTTTTACCATTACATAGATGTTTACTTTCCCAGCATAGGATGCAGGTCTGACAGTTGTCACAGGTTAATATCTGGTTGTCACTGTTACCAGAGACTACAGTCTGCAGTTTAGTTATATACACTTTACTGCAGAGTTACACAGAATCTGCTGTTACCAAAGAAAAGTTAAGTTTGAATTTCTCTCTCTAACTTTCTCTCAGATTTTTTCCTTTTATTGATTTGTTTAAATTACATTTCAACGTCAATATAATTTAATAAATTAAACCGTTTGGACAGCATGTGATGTTCATCCTACCCAAGGAGGGTAGTGAATATGGCAGCTAATATGCACACTTCATGATTTGTTTATTTATCGCAAGTCATATCATCATCTCATTATATAACAATGTTACGTCCCGTAAGGTCCTGTTCTGGGGTTGTTGTGGTGTTTTTGTTTTCTTTCTCTCTTCTGGGTGTTTCTCTTTCTTTTGCGCTCTCCCTCTAGGTGCCCAAACTTCACGCAGCTGCAGCTGATTAGCTCAATCAGCTGCAGGTATAAGGAGCCCTCAGTGTGGAGGAGACTGTGGTGGAGAAGTGTTGGAGAGTGTCTTTGAAAAGAGGAGTGATGGAGAGTGATTTGGAGAACTGTGTGGAGAAGTGTTGGAGAGTATTTTGGAGAAGAGTGGCCTGGAGAAGTGTTTGCCGAACTACGGTGAAACCGTTTCAGTGAACGAGTTTATACTAACCTTGTTGTTTTCTTTTGTTTTAATAGACGCTCCCTTGGTTCCGTGGTGATTGAATCCCCCATTAATCATCTCCGGTGGAGATAGTTTTGTTTTTTTGGCTTTTTCTGATAATAAAATTTCTGTTAAACGTAAACCCGCCTTTGCCGCTTGACTTCCCAACCTGGGAACACATTAAATTGTTAGTCCCAAATCCCCAGGATGCCACCGGGACGTAACAATTTTGGGGGCTCGTCCGGGATTGAACCCAGGACCTCTCACAACGTAACAAACAATGTTATCAGACATCACAGATTTTCCTCATATCTTGCAGGCCTACCTCACATCCTCGTTCACTTCATTTCTCATTTGGTTAGTTGTTTGCTTGGTAGGATGGCTGAACGTGCAAAGCATTTAAAGGCCTGGCTTAATTTCACTAAAGCTAAAGAAAAGGAGGAAGGGAAATGCCATTATGCTATGTTCTAAGTTAATTTCTCGTAAAGGTGGGCAACACAACATCAAAGGACATCAGTTAAAGGAAAAATGCAGTATCTTTGACTGTCTTTGAACACCACCAAATCCGGCAGCCGTTGAGTCACATCTAAGCAATTAACCATTACCAAACAATAGATAAGTAAGACTTGGATCATTAATCAGTCTCAATAATGGTATCAATATCTATAAAAAAGTAAGTATCAAATTGTTATTTCTTGAATGGTTAATTGTGGTTTAAACTCTTCTTTATTGTCATCATTTGAGCCCAAACAGTGGATCACTTCACAAATCTGATGTAGAACATTGAAAACAATTACGATAAAATGTTTGTTAACAAATATGCATGAGTAAAATTAAGTAAAAGCTTTTTTCAGTCCTTTTTCTCAATAAAATAAACATCTTAACAAAAAAACAAAGTCCTAACTTATGTATGATTCAAGTGAATAAAATCAAACATTTACTGAATATTGAATATTTGTTATATTGATATTTTTAAAAAAAATATTGCACTAATTACTGGTATTGTTTTATTATCCAGCCCTAAAAAAACAACAACTAATTGTTTTCATGGAAAAGGTTCAGGTGTAGCTTCACACATGAAGGACAGCAAGTGATGTTCAGAGACGTGACAAAGGTGTATCCTGCTGTAGCCCTAAACCCCCGAATGAACCTGGCCCTCCTTGTCAGACTAGTCCGCCTAGACCTACAGATGTCAAAACTAATGGTGCATTTGGGTGCTTCTTGTAAACTAGGCATTTATCTTCAAACAAGCATAAAATTGTAGCTACCAACCTGACTTAAGTCAGACAGGTTTCTTAACAACAGCTTATAGTATGGGTTGTAAATGGAGACACAGCAAGAGACAGAAACACAAGAGAGAGGCAGAGAGTATTGTATTGGACAGAGATGGGGGTGTACTTGCCGTAGAAACTAAACTTTATCCTGTTTAACAAATATACACATTGACCTATACAACAGAGTAGCATTATGATGCTTCTGGTTTTACTTTTATGCTGAATGGAGTTCTCACTTTATGTCTACTCCAGTCTCTCTAAAACGAGTTATTTGTCTTTTCTCTTTATCCTAGGAACACGTCACGTCCCTATGTCTTGGGCATGTAGTGTGTTGCCAAAGGATGCCATATGATGGTATATTTGTGTTTTATATGTTTTTCTTGAATTGAAAATTACAAATCGATAGCAAAAACAACAACAAAAAAAACAGGGTAGCATTATTGACTTCTGCCTGTGTTTACAACTCACGACGGACATCTCAAGACCAATATATCAAACCCCTGATATGTAGTATCTGGACAGAAGCAGTCTGAAGCACACACATCCAATATGTGCAGTGATTTGTTCAACTGTGGTTTATTTCAGCCTCTGCTGTAAAAGCACAGTATCCTTGACAGATAGGTAAAAAAAATATATATATATCGAGAGAGTAGGAGACAGAAAAGCTAAAGACAGAAGGATTTCACTGTAATATGGATATTCAATAAAAAGTCCTGAAAGGCGATTAAATCCAATTAACTTAACCAAGCTGTATCAAGAATGATGCGAATCCTTATCACTGATATGTCTGGAAATAGCCATATGTCATTTATATTACCACTCCTCAACGTCAATGATGAAAGCATCGATCCACTGTCAAATTCTGAAACTTTACCATGCCATCTACCCATTGTGAGTGCACTCTGCACTTAAAACTACTACAATATACTGCTAAAAATGGTCTTTTTTATTGCTGTAGCTCACTCAGTACCTTCTAGCGTAATTACCTACAGTATGAGATAAGATTTTTCAAAAAATCATTCATAATGCATTTCATTATTATTTGGGCTTTTCAATCATCCCCAAAAGCAGAACATTCAACTTGTCCTCCACGTCTAAGGCTGCACAAGTTGAATCCATTAGTCGACAGCTGAATGACAGCATATGGTTGGAGGGCATCTATCCACAGAGAGAGAACTCAACACTTGACACAATAACCAAAACTCTCTCTCCAGCTCATCAACCAGCTGTGGACAGCAAATTAGTTTTTATCCATCAATAACCATTAGATAGATAGAAAGATAAATAAAAAATAAGGACCAAAACTGTTTTTTTGACTCAATGAGGTTCATTATTTGTTGTTTTTATGTTTTTAATCCATGTTATGTTTTAATAAGTGCATTTGCATTACTTCCCTTTCTGAAAAAAGGGATCATGTGGCCTATCAGTATAATTACAACATTTAAAAAAAACACAGCTGCCAGCTGCAAGGTTTCCATTTAGCAGCAGTGATGGGACGTGTTGTGTTGTAGTCCATTAGCAGGTTTAAAAGACCATAACCAGGTTTTATGCATCGTCTTTATTATCTTCATGTGTGTCCCTCTTCACGCTCGGCCTGTTAATGTGTTACTGTCTCATTGGTGAAGTTATGAGATAAAGACTGGACAGAGAGTTTGATGATTTCAACACATGACATGGTCTAGAGCTGGACTGGCTTTACTATGCAATGCTTTACTGTACAGTACATTATAGGGCATTTTGGCATTTCTTGTGCACAAATTGAATGGTTGTGTGTACTGTTTTCATGATAGATTACTCATAAAGTGTTGGATGGATTGACTAACCAACATACTGATTTAAAAATCCGGAGTCAGGGTTTTGCAACTGTTTCTGGTCAGAAACCCATTCTTAAGTTCAGCAAGTTTTCAAGTTATGTGAATTTGAGTATGGTGCAGTGTTGTATTCTATTTTTAATGTATTATATAAGTTACAAAATACTTGACTTGATTGCATTGACACGCATCACTGTATATTTTGGCAGATATGCAAGAAGAAACTGGAGTTAAATAATCTTAAACTTTAATCAAGTTTAATATAAAAATCATTGCATACTGAATGTTATTGGCATCTTGAATAACAGTGTATTGTTCAATTTTAGAATATCCTGTCGCAGTATACATTTGTTCCAATTCCGAAACTCAGTAAGCTTAAAGGGGCTATATGTAGTTTTCAGCAACCACTAGCGGGTGTAGTTTTTAGATTGCAACCAGGTGTGTGCTCGTCTTCATGCTCAAACTCAGGAGCAAGCAGGATCTGACACACTGAGACGATACACCGGAGAAAGCATCACACAACATGCTGGAACTCAGGTAAACTCTTACTTAAATTTTATGCCTTAAAATGTTTTATCAGCTTGACGTTGAACTAATCCATAATCGTTGCATGATAAAGTTACATTGACTGCATTCAGCCAACATGTCGGCGTTAGCTAGCCTGCCGGCTTTTCAGTAAGTATTTGTTTATCTTCTGTGTTGGAGTCTGTGTTGTGCTTTTGGTGTTGAGGCTCTTCACATAGGATAAGGCACACTGGCTTTCAGAGGGAACAGAAAAACCCGGCAGGTTACAACCCCTTCACAGACAGGCAATAAAAAAAGTGATTCATATTATTAAAAAATGCCATAAAGCCCCTTTTAGAGATTTTTTCCATTAATTTTAGGTGCTGCTTGTGTGGCTAAAAACTAATTTTAGTCAAATATGAATATCAGCCTGAAACATTCACTTTTAAGTTGGGTTCTACACCTGGGGCACATTCAGCCCTGGCAAAACGCAACAAAGCGGAGAGTTTAACAAATACATATAATGCATGTGAACTGCACATCAATCCCTTATTAATACGGCAGTGTTTACATGCTGACTGGGTAACACCTCTGACACACCCAACAAACTAGAGAAAAAAATACCTCAAAGCCTGTTGCACAGAGTTTCACATTGTTTCTAGGTAGCCTGTCGTTCAGCTTGGAAACTAGCAAAACAGTACACAACTTTTTCAGGCTGAACGTACCCCTGTTGTGAGGGCCCGACCTCCAGGCTGAAAAACTCAGCCCTGGCACCTGGCTCAGACTGTTTCTCGCTAAAAACAGCCACTTTCAATTGGACAAAACACATTAAACGCAATCATTTTAGATGGTTATACATAAACACAATCTCTAACACACACAGACACAGAAGCAGCATTCAGTATTCTGATGAACACTCGCTGGTCTCTGCTCTATCACTCTGTCTCCAATTCTACATAATAGAGGCCAGGTCATTCATTAGCCTCCTTTAAAGTGTTGATCGGAGGAATAAGGGGAAGTGTGAGAGAGTACGAGTCAGAATGGGAGAGAGAGAGAAACAGTCTGCCTCAGTGTTAGAACTGATAGGCCACTAAAGCCTTTTTATGCAACTGTGATTTAAGGCCAAGCCATTCTTTCACTGCTGGTAGTTAAGAGGGAAATAAAGCCTGCTTAATCTTCTACTTAATCTTACACTTCCTTCTACGCAACCTTCTACTCGACAAAACACGCTTACACAAAACCATGTCTTGCTTTGGATGACATTTTTATTGCATGTTTGATAGGTATATGCCCATTCTTTTTTTTCATTATGCCATAAATGTTTCATTCTTTTTGTTCTTTCCAATCTTCTACATCTCTCCTCACTGTCTTTGAGTAGGTCTATTATACATGTCTCCTCTATTCTCTTTCTCCTTCTGTCTTCCTCTTTGGTCTGAGGAATACTTAAACAACTTTTTTGCAACTCTTTAAAGGATAATACAGTGTTTTCTCCACTTATTTCTGTTGGTACAAGCACAAATGGTAGTGAAGTAAACCCTAAAATGATTTGCTATAAACCATATTATAGATTATTCCATCAGACTCAAAGTGAGATAAGTTCATTATTTAGCTCTTTCTTTTTGTTTGGCAAAAGTCTTTCTTTTACATACTTCACATGATAATTTGGGTTTAGTAATTTTATTTATGTGCTGAAAGAATAGGCTAATATTGTTAATGAAATAGTGTTTGGACCACTAGCTTAAGGTAGCCCCAGTGCGGGCTGTTATGATGGGCTCCATTGTTGCAAAGCACACGTGCATACATGATGTTCGTGTCTAGAAGGGAACCCTATATTGGCAAATGTGTGTGCCTTGTTTCCTTATTGTGCACACTTCAACAACTGATAAGATTATATGCAGTAAATATCTATCATCCTTAAATGAATGTCTTTCTATATTAACATATTCAATTCAACAGTATCTTTATGTGCTTCTTTCTAACACAGACGCTGGCTGGCTGTGCCAGCAATCTAAAATGATGGATTTTTGAGTCGGACTGTGTCGCTTAGACTATTCTATTTGCAAAGTAAAGAAGTCTATGACAAAGTTAGAAGTTTCTGTAAAATAATCTCCTGAATCACAGCAACCACATTCCTCTTCGGCAGAGAGGCAAAACTTTATGGTAAATAAGAAAGAAAAGCGGCATACTTAAAAACAACACCATGTCCTGAAAATAGGCCAGCTACAGCGCCCATATGGTTTAATACGACAAGCATATCCACAATATCAAACAGGTTCTCAGCTCTCAACCTGTCCCCGAAATAAAAACAGCCTTTAAAACAGCAGCACGGTAGCCACACCAAAGAACTTCTATTTGGATGTCATCCGATGAGGCTTGATTTGAGCAAAATCTTTGACAATGCAAAAAATCCAAAATAATGTTATTTGGGAGATTTGCAAATCTCTCCTCCTGTTCTTTTCTCTCCTGTCTCTTCTTAAAACAACTTTCATGTTTGAATATCATGACTGCTAGCTTGTACATGTGCTCTGCTTACTGTACTTGTCAGATTTTGCGTTTCACCCGGTTTCACCTAGACACCCGTCTTGTCACATGATCAAATAGAAACTTAAGATTGGGCAACCATGCTCATATTTCCCAGCAATCACCATTGCATATGTAGCTTTGTTCTATGTTTGCGACACAAGTATAGCCTACTAAAAAACATAAGACAATATTCCTCTGTGGAATCTTTTTTTTTTTTTACACTTTGCTTGCTACAGACGTTTACGGGTAAAACTGCTAACTGACACCCTGGCAAAGGGGGATATGCACATTTGAGGGTATAGGCCTACCACATGATTTCACTGGTGATACAGTGATAGCAGGTGAGCTAGTAGGCAAGAGTTGTTTGATGAATGAAGGTGAATTTATACGATGTAACCGACAAAGTCCCGCTCGTATCCTGGTGGGGGACGCTCTTGTCACAGGCGCCTCTACAGTACAGGCCCAAGTGCTGCTGAACTGTCTGCACTGTCTATACCTACACCCCTGGGTTTGGACTTAATGTTATTATTTGAAGATGTTAAGTTCATTTTATACGTTTGTAGTGTTTTATTAAAAGTTGCACTAATCAATATTTTTATATTAACAATGGATCAAATGACTCAGCTCAGCTCAGGTGTTTCAGCTCACTTTTTTAGTTGCACTTCATAGGTTGCTTCACTCTCACCGCTCTGATCAGTGCTGTTTTTTTACCAGCTGTTTCTAGCCTAAAGAGCTCTGATAAACCCCACTTATACACTACCTGCCAGTCAACAGTAACAGTTGAGTCATCGGGTTGAGACCAAAACAAAAGTTAAAGGACAGTTAGTATTGGACTTACATTCAACTGGTGGGCCCAAACACAGCTCATAATAAATGCTTATGTTGCTCCGTGTCTGCTGAATGAATGAATAGGCAATTGTTTGCTAACATCTTTGCCATATCACAATATAAGATTGATGCCCAAAAAAACCTATCACAGTTAAGCCAAATAAACCTTTGGTTGGTTTGTTCACCTTATTTGGCTGTACCAGTACGTATCAGTAAGTGTTTTCAAAGTGTAGGCTGCTCTAGCTTCTGTCAATCACCAGACATCCACATGGAAAAAATGTCTGCACCATGTCTCTTACAAACGTGCTGTCTCATAAACTTTCTAGTATTGCTGTTAGTCAATCACAGCAGGTGCTTTCACGCTGGCTTTGCCATCATAAAATGTATTTTTAACAACTATGACCATCTTATAAATGTACATGAGCTGTACCCATACAATATAATGCTGCATTCCATGAAAAAATATTTTGCTCATAGTTTCACCACCACCACTATGCTGTAAAAAAAAAAAACGGGAAAAAAACACTGCATGTCGACAAACACACACATATTGGTTTCCAGCTTAATGGCCTCAGGGCCATAGTTACCCCAAGAGAATTTTGGTATGCATCACTTTCCATTTAGTCTTCCAGAGAGTGTGTGTGTGTGAGCTCATGTGTCAATGTCTGTCTGTAAGAGATAATGAGGCCGTGTGTGTTTCACTCGGCTAACCCCTGGACTTAACCATCAACTCCTGCGAACTGGCAGCTAAAGTGGAAAACTGGGAGCACATTTTCTAACAGTCACATTGCTGGACTCCGTTTTGAGCTCAGACCCCCCCCCCCCTCACTATTCTGCCCCCCCCACCCAAGTTGTTCCAAGTTGTTCCGCAAACTTCAACAATGACAAGCCTATAACGCCGGGAGGACTTACTGCTGCCTGGCTGCCATGTGTCTCTTTATTGGAGGTTGTCAGGATGGGACCCAGACAGTGACATGATTTAAGAGAGGAGGAGGAATTGCTTTAAACAATATATGACTAACAGACTGTGAAAACATTGGAAATGAAGCACTTAGTGGCTGCCTTTTTCCATCTTGCCATTATACAGAAACAAAGTTTGATGAGTTGGTTATTGCAAGTCAGGCAAAAACACAAACTCCTTCACTAATACAGTATGAAATCAAAACAAACACAAAAGTCCTCACACCTCTATCATTTTGTTTCCTTATCTTCTGTGTATCAGTACATTATGCAGAATAATTGCAGTATCATCTGTTGGACACCGAGTAACTGCACTCGAGCAGGTTGGCCTGCTCAAGGACACCTCATTACTGTTAATTAGGGAGGGGCTGTTTCATTTACCCCAAAGAAAATATGTCACTATCTGATTTAAAAAATGGAGAGTTTGTTGGGTTGCACCTGTCCTGGTTAAGATTGCCAATAAAGTTTTAAACAGAGCACCCCACTGGCAAGGAATACAGAAAACACCTGGCTGTCCCAAGTGTTAGGTCAGTCCAAACTTCAGTCAAAAAACTTACTGCTTATTGCGGAATTAATTAGGAGCTTCCTGTTTCAGACAGACATACTGTGAGTGCTTGGCATTTGTGTCTAAACCCAGCTGGACCCAATAATCACAGGGTCAGGCCAGACATTTCAGAGGTATGTCATGGCTTTAAAGGTGAAAGCTTCAAAACAGGCCTATTATCTTTCTTACCTTCTTCTTGGACTTGAAGACATTGCAGCGGAAAACATTACTCTGTCCATCTCTGGCTATGTAGCTGAAAATCTTCAGATCCTGGGAGTCATGAGAGACATAGAATATCCTGAAAGATAGAATAAAATAGGTCAGAAATGGAAAGAAAATCTGGATACGATGCAAAACAGAATCAGAACCTGGCAGCGTTTCTAAATGTATCTTAAGACGCAAAATAGGCACCCAGCCTGTTTCTCTGGGGTTTCAATGTGACAAAAATAAACACTATATTAAGTTTGTTTTAATCCGAAGGCAAGAGAACAAATTTTAGCTCTCAAGCTCAAAAAAGGGGGTAAAGAAAGTTGCAATTAGATGATTACGAGGGGTCGAATGCAGTTACAGATTTCTCCTTTTTTTTTGTGACTTTGAGACAGGAAGTTCGGTGACATATACTGAGGCAGGTAAACTTTAATTCAAAGTAAAAAATATATTATTACTGTGACAACAACGACACATTCCAGAGTGAGGAGGAGACGGAGGAGGTAATACTATTACAACAACAAAAATCATGTGTGGAAAAGGATGCAGGGAAAACAAAGTTTGAGACCAAAATAGAGTTCTTGTGGTAGGGAGAGATTGTGTGCAACCAACAGTGAAGAGATGTACAATAACCTGCAGAGCAGGTAAATAGGATAAAATAAGTTTGGGAGCAAAAGGAGAGCAAAAGAGATAGTACACAATAACCTGCAGGTGGGATAACATTGTATGATTTAAGCTCTACACTGGATCTAATTTATGATGGCAAAAGAACACTGCTGGAGCGATAAAGCATTGTGGAAGATAACACGGTTACGAGACTGAAACCAAGAAGCTGGAAATTGTTATTCGCAGAGTCTAAACAAGACCGATGCTTAAACAGGACAGGATGTTTGAACATTTTGCAGATACGTTCAACATAAATGTATCGTTGAAAAGACTAAAAAAAACTACCAAAAACAACAAATCTGGGTGGCATTATGTTCCTGAAAATATATGTATTAACGCCAGTTTGTTTTCATTGTGGTTTAAAAATGTGTCCTCATACACAATATGATTATTAAGATCTTTAAGACATTCATAGCCGTGTAAATGGCCTCATTTATCTTTTCTGTTTTATAACCAGGCAGCACTGTCATCACTTCTACTGACCCCCAGCACCATTCCAAACGAGTTTCCAAAAGCGTTTGTACAATTTTAACAAAAAGGTGCACGTCCATCTTGCGCATAATGTTTCGCTTTGCTTATCTAAATTTTCCACTTGTCCTACTGCCAAGATTTAACATTTATAATGATGATCACAATACACATTATCCTTGTATCTCTGTATAATCAAGTTATAATTAAATAGAAAAACTATTTAAAAAGAAAAACTTTAAACTAGAAAAAAAAAATTAAAAAGTTACAAAAATGCTGATTAAAACCTTTAACAAAATAGATAAACTAATACAGTCTCTGGTTGAGGGTACTCTAAAACATATGCACAAAATCTTGAAAATGCAAAAAGATGGCTCCTCTGATCCAAAATGTTTCATCATAGCAAATAAATTAAATGAGCAAACCCACAGAGCAAAGCAGCCTAATCTATGCTTAAATGTTTTGGCTGCATGTGCCCTTAAAACCTTTATTCGAGCACAACATGTTACCTCATCAGCATTAAGGATGTACGTCCTTTTTGCGTTTTCAAGATTGTTCAAAACTAAGTGCTGCAATGTATGGCTGGATTTTGAAAGTTAATGAGTGAATAAAACTCTGTTAACTTGAAATATAAACTAGTTGAAAGAAGTACCAGAAACCTGAGGCAGAACAGCTTTCTAATTGGCCAATTAGAGGCATAATTAAAGGGCCCGGTGGTATATTTGGGGTAATTTATCACAATGACACGATGGACATCCAGGCCAGAGCAGAAATTAGGAGATGATTATGCAAATTGTCCTGTTGTCTCTGTTTAAATGTGTGACTGGGTGTGTTTCTGTGCACATTAGTTTTGTACATACTGCATATTTGTGTGAATGTGTATGTGTTGCACACGAGAAATCAGGGGTCTCATCTATACAGTCAGTGGCATTTCTGTGGTATTTGTATTGGCCTTTTCTCTGGGAGCTAGACTAGCTGAGGTCTTGTGGTATGGATGGTATCAAAATACCAGACGCAGCTATCTACAGTGACTCATACAATCACACACACGCACACAATTGGAGAGTTTCAGTCCGATTTCTAATCCAATGTGCTGCTGCAAAAAATTAACGAGTTTTACTTTGGCCAGCTTGTAAAAAGAAACAATTTATTACAACTTGGATTTTATTTTCATTGGTCGGACACTTTTTTCCTGATTATGATAGTGTGTTAAACTCACTAAAGTATGCAAGCCAACAGCAGTGTTTCCCCTATATTCAGTCACAACATCGTTTTGTGGCATAACTTTCACACGTTCATTCATAAGTTCACCCCGTTTGTGTTGCGAAGCTCTGAACTGACGTTTGCGGCTTCCGTGACCTGAATCTGACATCAGCTACCAAACAACAACACAGCTGCATGGCGGAAATTAACTTATGTGAATCACTGAATGTGAAACGCGAGCAAACTCAAACTATACTCTTTCAGTGTTTTCGTAAGCCTGCAGCTGAAGCTGCTGCCGCTCCGGGTGACACTGCAGCTGCAGGAGATGACACGAACGTTAAAGTTAGTGAAACACAGTAAACGAGGCTGATGTTATCGTAACGTTACCTGGTGAGTGAAAATAGCATATAGGCCTATATTATCATTAACGCTAACGGAACTGTAACAGCATTGTTGGTCTATTGAATTGAATTTAGAACTAGTTAACTAACGTTAATGTGGTGGATCAGTGAATGCGGGATACTGTGTGTGTGTGTGTGTGTGTGTGTGTGTGTGTGTGTGTGTGTGTGTGTGTGTGTGTGTGCGTGCGTACGTGTGCGTGCGTGTGCATGCGTGTGCATACAGTAGTAGCAGTTGCTGGATTTGAACACAAAGTGACGCCTTTCCCACCTGTAACTGTCATTGGCTGTTAAAGTCTTTGCGTTGTTGATAACACACAGCCTAAGCAGTCCTTCAGAATGCACATGCATACTATTAGTGAGGGTAGTGGCGCTTATGGGACGTCACGCTGGGACGGGGGAGCTTGTGGCTGGAGGGAAAAATCACAGTATACTCACTAGAAAAAACTAGACTACACCACTGCTAATAATCCCTCAATGCACAAGGAAACTGTGGCTGTGCATAACTACGGCAAAACTATGACAACAGATTAAACTTCAACCAAGAGCCTGTAAACTGTGAGAGATTTTTGTAGAGCAATTTTGGTAATATTTGTCTTAATTGCTCTTCCAAATTAGTTTGACTAACCTCTTGGTTTGTTTTCAGCCTGCCCGACTGTCAGACTGCTTGTCTTTCTTGCCCCACTGAACCCATTTTTATCTATGATGCTGTGCTCCTACACCAGATGGGGCCCAATGACCGGAGCTACGAAAATTAAACCCAAGTTGTAATAAACTTCAGTTTTCCTTTTGGAGGTGTTATAACATGTATTTGATCCATTCAAAGTTATTAACATTTTGGTTAGTTCAGCAAACCTTTCTATATTTTGTCAACATGTCCAGCTTCACAATAAAGACCTAACAGTGCCCATTGGGGATGGGTTACGATTTTTGAATAATCGATTAGTTTATTCAACTATTGTATTTTCTTAAAAAAATATACTTTCCTTTGTTTTGACAGATGCCTGATAGTAACACTGCACTACCAGGCTGGCTTCAGTTTGGCTATAGCGCTGTGAGATGGGCTACCTGCTCAGGTTGCAGCCTGATAGTTTAGTTCAAAGAATGGTTCAAAAGTTCCACGTGACTATCAAATAGTATTTTGCTTGAAATGCCCATCCATACTGCCAACACAATAAAAAGTATATTGTGAAGCACATGCTGCTGTGAGTTAGAATCAACTGTAGCTTTACACATCTCCATTTTTCTACCATGGCAAACACTTCAGCAAAAAGGCAACATTATGCACAAGGGATTACTGTGAAAACGAAAATTTAGACGAGGTGGGTAGCTGCGGCTCTTTCTTTGCCCTCCCTTCACCCCGCGACCCCCAGTCACAGTGATAAAATTCAATGTCCCAACAGATTTCTTTTTTTCTTAAATCTAAAGCAGGGGAAAAGGTCTCATGTTCTGCCAACTGTTGTCTAAAGAGAACTGAATCTTTGCTGCTCTGCCAAGAGTGAGTAAAAGTGAGCTTAGCTGACTGGCTTATTTGACAAATCCCCAAACAGCACAGAGATGACAGCTCAGATACATCTCTATCAAGTGACAGTGACAAGAACAGCTGCCAAACATCCAGGTGAAGACGCCTCAGTTAGATCAGATCTCGGAGTAAGAGAGGCAGGGTCGACATGAAAGCATCAAAGATGGTTTATGGGTAAATAAATCAGCGGAAGAACTTCTTATCTTGTATTTCAAGTTACACCACAACATTTTTACATGAATTAATGCAACTTTTCAACTCTCTGTTTCTGAGTGAATCAACACCTTAGCACTGCAACTTAGCTGTGGGTCTATTACAGGGGAACAAGACACAATTTGTTCAGAGCAGCAGAAGATATTTCATTTTTCAATCCTTCAAAGCCTGTTAATTGAAATGAGCGCTACAAGTAAGATGATTAAAATGCAGATATTGTAGCTAAAACACAGTTAAAAAAGGAAAGACTGATACTGATATTTACACAGTCTGTAACACTGGTGACGAATATTAATCAATTTTCATTTGAGATCATCCTGATAATCAGAGACATTTGGAGGGCAAATCTAAAAATGAGATAAGAGTTCAATTAAAATCTGCACTTGCGTCTCTTCGACAGTGAATGATTTTACATCATTGCCTCAGAATCAAAACGCGTCTCTCTTGACTCATCATTTTGCAGCAACATTCAGCATCATACAGGGAGACCGCCACTGAGGAAAAGGCGCAGAGGAAGCAATTCACTCGGCAGATCTGAATGCAATGACTGATACCTGTGTAGGAACTGGTGCCATCCTGTTACTTAATCATGTCATCACATCATGGAAACATCAGCATCAAAGGCAAACATGAACACAGTGAGATCTTCTGTTGGTTTTGATAAGTTGATTCCTAGTTACCCTTAGGGACACATGCAGTTATGTCCTTTGAATTTTGGGGCATTTTAGCGACCTGGTGGGGGCAGTTTACATTCTATACCAGTATTTCTATAATTAGGCCACACAAAATAAAAAAAAGGTCTCATCTGAAATGTCTTCCTGACTGTGTGGAGAATGTTTTGAAATTAAACATAAATGCTTTAGATATTCATGGTGGGAAATATATTTATATAGTTTCTATAATAGAATATTAATAACTAAAATATAAATACCTAATGATAACATATGAAGATACAAATTTGTAAAGCACTTTTCCATCTGGGGTTTTTAGAGGTAGAAGGACTTGAACCAATGACCTCTCTATTTCTTGGCTGCAGCCTTGTTGGCAGGTATGCAAAGAGAAATGTCAGTAGAAAAATATTTCATATGCTTTCTCAAGTTTAAAATGTTCTCATTGTATTTTTATCAATAGTGATAATTTGTAATCATTTAATTAACAGTTAAGCTTACTGTTCAAAATTTAAGCTCATCTCATACGGCCTGTTATTGTCTTTAATATTAGAGTTTTTTACTCAGTGATACAATATCTTGGATCAAAACATATCTGTCACTACTCTTAAGTAACCCAATTCTATTCAAATTTAAAATGTAAAGTGACTTCATTTGTTTTCATCATTTTATCTCACAAGACCGATTTTGCAGTCAAGGTCCATCACTTGGTTGTTAACTATCTCTTCCCTGACTCAACTATGATGTGTCAAACATTTAACTGTAGGAGGTCACAGCGTTGAAATGTTTTTTTTTTCAAGATTTTTTAAAAGACTCTTTAAATTAAATTCCTTTTAAGAAAAAAAATCTAATTGAAATCCTTGAAAAGAAGCCATCAGAACAATTCAGTCTTACAGACCAGAAAATGGTGCGTAGATTAAAGTTATACTTAGTGAGAGGCGATCTATGGAAAAGAGTTTCATGCATGAGGCGGAGACAGAAGGCGCAAAAGACTGTGACTGAAAGACCAAAGGCTGAGAGTGTGCGTAAAAGAGAGAGATGGACACTTAAAGGAAATGAGAGGATGGAGAGAGGCAGAAAGTGAGTGTGTGAAAGATTACAAAGTTAATGGCGAGATGGAGAAAGGGAGAGAGAAAAGGGCAAGACAGAGATCGTGCATGGATAAGGACTGAGAAGAAAGCGAGACAGCAAAGCAAAGCAGATTATTCATGACTCATCCAGTGAGATAAAGTTCAGCGGTGCATTAAGAGTTTGACAAAAACGCTCCCGCTCCTTCACATTTAACCTGCGCCAGCCAGGTCTTCATCAGCAAAGTTTAACCAGAAAAAACGGCCAGCTTCTCTTTAAAGGCCGCTCAGGTTCCATAATAAACATACATGATACCTACCTATTCACCCAGGCAGTCAACAAAAAGTCTTTTATCCTAAAATACCAGCTTCAAAATCATTTTGATGATACACTGAACTGTAATAGGTTAGAATAGTGTCTGTTAAAGCCACTCGGTAAAATTGAAACCCTGAAATCTATTGCGAGAACGGCGTAATGTTTTATGGCACAAACATGACTCTTCAGCAAGCAAGCTATAAGAAGGAGCAAAAAGTAAGTAATGTGAAATGTAAGTTCTTTGGAAGAAGCAAGCTCTATATTCTCTGTGTGGATTTCATGGCAGAGGCTGCAAAGAGATAGAAGAAGACGCTGGAGGATGTGAGGGAGAGAAACCAGACAAGAGTAAATATCAGACTGGCTACCCGTTGCTATGAGTTAAAAAAGCTAAACGGATGCAGGGCAGATACAGTGCTGGCCTTCTTGCTTTTCGAATAGTTAGAAAATACTTATTAGCTGCCTTGCTATGTCTTGTGTTGTTGCACTTTCTTGATGTTGGCCAATTAGCAAAGTTTTTGACTCAAGCAAAATCAGCCAGAGGTTTTCACAGACAGAGGTTTAGCCACCCGCTTTTAATTATTATGTATTGGTTTATCATCTTGTTAAATAACATAGAGGCTTCAAGAGAGACTCCGAGCTGGCATTCTTTCAGTTGGATTAGTGAGTCAAATTGCATCTGAACAAGGGCTGAAATGATTCATCGATTATTCGATTACTAAAATGCACTGATGCAAATTCTTTGCATCAAGGTTTCATTTAATCTATTTAACTATACAGCACACTGTTTCACATTTATTACTGTCGCATTTCGCACTTACTTGTGTGAACACAACGTGATTATGATGGTGCTATGTGGAGGAAGACAATAAAAATAGCAAGGGACGAAGAAGAAAATGTCCAAAGTATGGGATTATTTCAAGTTAAAAGAAAACAACTCTGTAATGTTACACTTCGTCCACTGTAAAACGAGATTTATGTCACCCAACGTTACCGCAACAGCATGACAGTACCTGATCAGAAAGCACCTGTTTTTTTTTGCCCATGGACCACAGACAAGCTGATGTTTGCTGTATGATCCACTATGAATCTACCATCTATCAACGTACACAACTGATCCTGTCACAGGGGTGGGGAGTGACGCCGCCGCCACCAAGCAAAAGTACTTCTTAAACGATGCATTGATGAAATATTCTGCAGAAGCCTTGAGTACTAAAATCATCATTAGCTGCAGCCCTAATTTGAACATTACAATGTCTGGTGTTGTTGCACTTGCTTGATGTTTGCCAGTGTTAGCAAAGTTGTCACTTTACGACACTGGTGAATTACACTCTGAAATAATATAGACACCAAAATGCGCGAAAAACTAAATCTTAAATAAAATTTAAAGTTTTGACAGGTAGTGCTGTGTTAACAAGACTCCACACACACTCTCACGCAGCTAAACTTGTTAATAACCCCCTTCTTGTTAACACGCTGAGTCTATCATGCAGGAGGCTGTGATGTGATGTTTGAGTAATGAAGTGGGCTTGTTTTAGAAGGCCCCTGTAATTTTTCCTTTGATAAACTGCAGCCTGTGAAACACAGCTGCTATAAATCAAAGGCCAAGAGGTAATATGCCGCACACACAGTATTGACAGTCACACAGTTACAGGGAATCAATACAATAATGCAACTGTGCCAAATCAGGCTATGTGTGTGTGTGTGTGTGTGTGTGTGTGTGCCTGTCTTAGCAAGGAGCATCATGTTAAGGAATAAAAGCCTAGTACATCTGCATTGATATTTCCTCCAGGAATTTATCATCCTATTAGACGAAATCTATAAGCTTCAGTGTCATGAAACATGAAACAAAGGATACTGCAGTGTGGCTCCTTGAAAACATTTACTCAGTGGATCCGTGAAAATATCCTGCTGGCTCGAGTAGGGTGCAGACTGTGTGTTTTTAGTTTTACATCACGTTTACACCTGGTATTACAATGTGACGTGTATACCGATACGTTATCCGGATAATAAACCAGCCGATCTTGCCAGGTGTTTACACTTGGTATTTTTAATGCGTTCTTGTTATCCTCATTGATACGGGATCTCTGTCTTCCAGAGCAAAACCTGAGCGTGAGTAATTTGAAATGGCAGCAAATCCGCCCAGACAACCTTACAAAAAATCATATAGTTTTATGAGTTGTTGAGTAAGGGGAAACTTTGTGAAGAAACGATATTCTAAAAAAACTGTGTCTGTATGTCTCAGGGTATTGCAGTACTGGCGTGTGAGCTACCCAGTGACTAAACAATATAAGCTGAAAGGAAAGGTGTTTTTTATGTGTCAGTTATATTTATGGTGTATTATAACTCTAATAGTTCAATAGACTGACCTCATAAGGCTAATTAGTGATATTTGTTTGAGTGTCAGGTTTAGTGTCAATCAGCTGCGCAATGAAGTTACAGTCTTTAAAAGATAGAGCTATTGGGCTTCTTAGCATTCCCTGTCTAGTAGGCTGAATGGTGTAAGTGTTACAATATGTAAATATAAGGCCAGAGAGTGGCATCTCTGTAAGTTCAGTTTATATTCTGCAAGTGTTGGGACATGATTGAAACATAAACACAAATTTATTTATTTTATTTTTTCAGTTGGTGCATGAAGGTTTTTTTTTAACTTGGAAGCCATTCTTAACTGACTAACTTTATAACTTAACTTATTGTCTCAACATGTACGTAGCAGGCTGTGTGAGTTTGCTAATGGACATATTTTTGTGTGTTAGATAACTGTAGAGTTAGATGGTGCATTTGCCTTTCTCTTTTATGCCAGAACAAGCTATGAAAATTTTGTAAATTCTCCTGTATGGGAGATTTCTCTACAAATCACCTAATTTTGTTGAGCTGATATCAGTTGATGTGCCCATATGATATAAATATCATATGGACACAACAACTTATTGGACTATCTTAAACCTAAACTGTTCCAGTGTGGGTCATTTGGGAAAGAATTCAGTGTGTGGTGTTTCTAATGTTTGCCTTCTGATCCAGTCAGTGCCCTTGTTCTCATTAAGACCATTTTAAACATGTTTAATATTTATGACTGGAGTAGGGGCCACTGACAACATCACATGAGCAATACCAGAGACAATTTAGAGCCTAAAAAGGACTTTGGCAGTACTTTAAACCCCCTCCAGCCAGTTTTAACTGCCGTTTTTGGCGAACGTTCTTTCTCAAACAGAGAATGGGGGTGTGGTTAATAGTCGGACGTAACATTACCATGACAACCAAAAACTGACCGGCTGGAGTGTTCACTAACGATATGCTGTGGTAACATCACTACACTGTAAAGTTTAGTACACTTTACTGTCTACCAGGGGGAGCTATCACTTACCCATGATAGGAACTAATGTGCGGTGCGCGTATCAAGTGTTATCAGTCGAGGGACCTGTCACGCACTGCACATGGTAACTCCCACTACATTTTATAGTGCGCTTACTTTACTGCGGAGGTGTGGGGGATGCCTCCGCTGATGGATTGTTAAAACAGCCGTCAGTAAAATGCACGTTGCAGACTGTATATAAGACGGTGGCAGTTAACAGTGCGACGCGTTTTCTGTCACCTGTCCTCCAGCACCGCACGTACAGATGTGAACATACCTGCTGTAAGTTAAGTACATTACATGATAAATTGGTTAGCTAGCTCACAACGACATTTATTGGTTTGATGCTCTGACTTAACGACGCGTGACGGCGTGGCAGTTTTTTAAAGCGGCATAACAGTGCGCCTGTGCAAGCTTGGAGAATGACGTATGACTTATGGAAATACGCTGCGTTCCAGGCAACTCAGAACTGGGAAGTTTCCGACCTCCAACTACAAAACTAGGGGAAAACTAGGGGAAACAGACTTCACGAGCTGAATGATGTCAGAAAACAATGTCAGCACCTTTTTATATACAGTCTATGGTCAGCACCCATGGAAGCACACAAAATGGTAAACCATAAACTAGAAGGCAACAAAAGTATATTTGTATGTATTTAAATTAAAATAATACACTGGCTACAATCATATAGGAAAACCTGTTCTACTGGTAGCTGGCATGTCATGTCATGAAGTCATCTTCTCTGCGTAAAAGTTATTGTTAAAACTTCCAGAACATTAGGAAGTGTAACCTACAATGTTGACTGACTTGAGGGTTACCAACTGATGTAGCTAGAGGGCTACACAGTTAACTAGTAGCCTAACGTATCAGCTATTTATGTCAGTTGTTGCAGTTAAACTACCATCATTTTAATTAACAACTAAAGCACTGCTGAGGGTGCAACTGTGTGTTCACTTTGTCATAGTCAACCATGGGTTTCGTTCATGCACAAACATGCACCTGGAACGCTTTGATGTCAGAAGTTCTAAGTTTCAACTGGGAAATATCCCAGTTCCGACCAGTTTCGAACGCGCCATTACTATAGTCATACGTCACCACGCCGTTTTAACAACTGAGCAACTTCGAGCAGAAAATTTTGCTATTTCTCAAAAAATATTTGGCGAACTATGTGGTTAATCACCATTGTAAGGAAATGACTCAGAAATATATGAAATATCACAGAAATGTCAAAATACACTGGAGGGGGGGGTTTAATGTCTACTATAATGGTGAGCAAACTGCAATGTATTGTGAGTGAAGTTTAGAACCACAGTTTAACGGTGGTTCTCGTCACTCTCCTATAGCTTCATCTATAGAGTTAACAGTCTGTGTTGCACTCATCTCTCCAGTCACCATCTCATCCAACTGTAGCTTCCCCCCACCTCTGAGTTTCCCTTCCCTTTTCTGTATGGATGGAAAATTGGAAAGGCAAAAACTTTCTAGTGGATTTTGGTTTCTGTTTTAGCACAGCAAAACATAAGAATTTGTGTGATTACAGGATTTCAGCGATTGCCTTATGACGTGAATTACTATCTACTAATCGGCAGGTTGTCTCTGTATTTATTCAGCTGTTCGGCATGCGCTTATCTCTGTCAGCAAAGACCAAAAAATGGTAAGCGTGGTGGTAAAACTCAATTGTTGTGTGCAATTTGCTCAGATTTTGTAGGTTTCAACTGGTCTTCTGGTCCCCGGCGTATATGTCAAAAAGCAACTAAAGCATCTAAAACTAGTACAATTATGGAAAGCAAAATTAGACTTTTGTATTTTGTCAGTAAAAGCCAAGCAGACTGACAGTAAGATGTGCTACTTATTATTGAGCTTTTGTTTGCTATTGACAGTTATGTTAGAAAACATTTGCTGATGCTCATCAGTTCATTGTGTCTTGGCAGATGACTTCACTTTGAAACCAGCTGGAGACTTAAAGACTATCCATTTAAACAGAAGGACAGGAAAGAGGTTGTACAAAGCTTTTTGACCATGTCACACTAAAACCACTCAACAGGTTCAGTGTTCTGCTTTACAATAGCAAGCACTGTCCTCCTTCCTGCATATTTTATTACACAAACAGGTTTCTGCGATAGGCCAGACCTAAAATCTTTTTCAAAACAACATGGATTTGGCAACTGCGAGGTAAACCAGACTTAATCACACAGCATACTGATCAGGCATTATGTTGATTAAAAGTGACTGTAAAAAAGGGAGGCTGAAAAGGTAGAGGCTCATTATCAGAAAAGCTGTTGTGTCAGCTCAACTCCTGTGCCCACATAAAGAAAACTCCTGAAACTTTACAGCACAGACTTGGCATTTCTGAAAGTAACACAACATAACAGATTTAATCATTTAGCAGACAGGCAATTCCCTACTGCACTTGTTTAAGACAAGGTAAGAAGTGAGCAGCTCTGTCTCATTTTTATTCCTTTATTAATATTTATTTAAAAAGGCCAGCGTCCCAGTTTGTGCATATATATGAACATATTTTGGGGTATTTTTTATGAGAAATGAGGTCCATAAATCAATATCTCATGCCATAAACTCGCTGCAATAAACTGAGTCCAGCTGAAACAAACAGACTAATACACCCACTTTCTCTCACATATACACATAACTCAAAACAAATCAAGACAGGTTAAATATTTATGTGGTATTTTGGTATTCTGCCTAAAGGTGTGTGGACCTCGGGGAAAGCTTACTTTTAGTCATATGTACACTTTGATGTAGGGATGCACCCAAATGAAAATTCTTGGCCGAAGCCAATACCGAATATAATAAAAACATCTGCTGAATACCGAACAAGCACATTCACATTTCTGCCTTTTTTTTGCATAATGCCATTGCATAAATTGAATAGTCAACATGTGCTTTTTACTTAGAGTTTCCGATATGGAGAGACTATTACGGGTGGGTCCAAGGCCCAAGAGGGTCCAATAAAGTAAATTACATGTATCCATTTACTTTTAATAGACTCATGTAATAGGTTTTTATACTTTCTGTGAATATAATCCAATTAATCTTGTTTCCATACAGTAAAGACATCTTATTTTGAAAACCGGACAGTCACATGTGTATGCTTGTGCAAAATTCATCAAGTCCGACCCAATTTGATAAATAATGTTGTATGTGGTTCTCGTATCGTGTAACAAGAAGGCTTAATAACCTCTCTTCAGGTAGGACTCTCATACTGCAACACTTGTCTTTGTAAAGAGCGAAACTGACAGGATAAACCTCAGCCTTTGTTGGATAGCTATGACCTGGATGACTGAGAACCTTCACAGACATCTTGCTTATCATTTTGGGATGAACACCCTCAGATTGGTAGGGAGTATCAACAGATAGCCAGGAAATGCTGTCCTTTCATCACTTCCCAGCGAACTGAACAAGCATTTTCCTCTTGGTCTCAGGTGAAGATACTAACGATCGTCTTTCAGACTTGGCCACAGGTGGTGGTTCTAATGACCATCACAACTGTCGTTACCACAGCCAGGAGCACTAACAAACCGGCGGTATCGACGATCCTTTCCCTACCAGTTAGAACTGAAGAAGTCTCTTGGATTGGGGACAAAACGTCTTGTAGTTTCTTCAACCAAGTCCAGTTGCCCTTGAACTCAACTGTCATTGGATAACTATGCCCTGGATGACAGAACCTTCACAGTGACAGGATAAAGACGCTAACCTACCTGTCAGCTCGCACTGGTCTATTTCAGTTACCATAAAGGCTTGAATACGTGTGCTCTCCAAATGTAGGTGCAGCTGGCTTAATCGCCTTTTCAGAAACCAGTGACAGAAACTATTAAAGCAGTTCAGAGCGTTTGTTGCCTTTTCTAAGAAGTAAGCCACAGATAGAGTGGATGTGCTAGGAGACAATTCAGCAGAACAGTGTCTGCAAATGGCAATTTTTGTGTCTTTCTCGGACACTTTAAAATGCTTCCACACTGCCGAAATGCCAACGTAATTGTTCGGTAAAATTTAATCAGTCTTTTGACTTATTGGGCTGAACACCGAAAGTGCTTTTTTTTTGCTATTTTCAGCCAATTAATTTCGGTCACCGATCATTCGGTGCATCCCTACTATGAGCATGTATGGATATGTGCAACACAGTCTTTTTCCCAGATTTAAAATATGTACCACACAGAGGACAGAGGACTTGTTGCGCTCATCTAGTAATAATGAGTAACACTGCTGTGGCACTAGAAGCTGAATCTGGTGCCTGTCCGTATTTAATGTGGATTGATCACATCTGGCCGATACCTGTTTTGACAATACTGATCTTTCTCAGCGGTTTGGGTCGGTGCGTTCCTAATAATGGTAAAAATGAGAGCACAAAAAACGAGTGACAAGACCAATATCTAAAACAAAAGCTCATTGTTCACAGTTACTTCCTCCACTGATTCACCATTAAGTTGACAACAGCTACATACCCAAAATTTAAGCTACCCAGGTGCTTTAAAACATAAATGCATGAATTTTAAAAGGGTGATACATTTCTAAAACTCCATCAGATTTATTTCCCTACAGGCACCTATGATACCTCTTGGGGTTTTGTGTCTACCATCTACTTGTTTTCCTTATTTCATTTTATTCCATTTTTCTCCCGTCCTGGCCTAAGCCATTTGTTGTCTTGTTGCAAAAACTACATATTCTCTTCTATTCAGGAGAACATCAAGAAAGAAAAGCACATTGAACTCATAAAGTACATATGCATAAAATCTATTCAATATTGAAATGGGAATATGAAACATTATGTATTCACAGCATCTTGCATGAATCGGATGTGTGATGGCAGTTTTATTAACACAGCAGTAGATGAAGCATAATGGTTTTGTCTCTTCCGAGACTCCAGACAACCGCAGACAGAGGAGGCAGGTAAGAAAGAAAAGTTAACCAATGAAACATAATCTGAAATGCCGGGGATGTGAAAAGAAAAAGAGACCACGCACAGCGCATACAGAGACAGAGGGAGAGATGGAGAGACATAAAATCTGCTGAAGGTGCAAGAATTCTGGCTTCTTCCACAACATAATGTACAAGGGAGATATCATGTGTCATAATCAGTGTAAACAGCAAAAAACTTGTCTTTGCATGCTTTATTTATAATTCAGTTCTGGACTATATAGCGTTCAGAAAACTGTACAGAGGCATGCAACCTACATGCAACTATTAATTGTATTTGAATGTGGAATATATCTGATCTCTATCATAAACTGCCAAGACAAAAAGCAACCCTGAGATATCTGCCATTATTTCGGTACTATGACAACTTGGCTGAGTCAGCCAAGGATAAAACCGAACAATGAATGAAAGAGTGGTATGTGACTGGTATTTTCGCCACAAGAAATTCAAAACTCAAGAGGCATCAAAAGTGAGAAAGACTGCAAGATTCTTTTTTAGAAATTCCTTGTCAGCTATTATTGGTCCTACAAAGTGAATACATCTTAAAACTCTCTTTCGTAGTGAATTTAAACTGCTGCACAGTCAGGTTTTCTCATTAACTTCGCCCTCTTATCCTCCCTCCTTCATCACACCTTACTGCCAATCTAATAAGACTTTTCTGTACCTCCTCTATCCAAACCTCCCCCTCTCTGTTGCTTTCCACTCCTCGCACCCTCCCACTCTTTTCTAAATCAGTGTTATCCTCTAACGTTGCACAGGGGATGCCATCACCTGCTTTTACAAATTACGAAGCCCCTTTCTTTGTTTATAAAAAATAAAAGCATTGTTTTGTTGCATGCACTAACTGAAATAATGACTGAAGATCTAAATTAAGATCATGCAATACCACTAAAAGCTCCAGAACATTTACAAATAGACCATGTGATGAGATTGTTCTGCCAACTGCTGTTTCCAAGGTCAAGAATAAGCTTTAAATCTCAACTTGGACATCCAGAACAGATCTGCAAAGTTCTGAGAACATTGGCAATCTTAATGTGTACAATTCCATCAAAACTAGACACTTTGGGAGAAGATATAATAAACTTTTTTTTAAAAATTGCCATTATGTTCCACACTCTGACCATGCTCACCTCTCCTCAGGCACACTGGACCCAACACCTACCCTTTGCTTTGTGGATGCTAAGCTAGACTGGTTCAGCCTACGGCAAGGGAAGCTATGGGAGTGTCTATGAGCAACATTCCCAAGTAATTAGTTAGTATATTTTTCTGAGCTTTGCACTTTATCTGATAATATACAGTTTTATTATAGATTCACACTTAGAAACCTAAAACTAATTTTAATCCATTGCATCTGCAATCTAATGATACATTACAGTAGTAATTCCCACATTTAATATGAATGAACTTCAGGGAGTAACATGTTAAACGTGTCAAGTCAGATCTCAAATTAAGTTAAGCGTCTATTCCACAGTGTGAATAAATATGAATGAGTGTGTGTAGCTCTTAACAGCAGGTTATGAAAACTAATCATTCGGATGAGTGAGAGAGCAACTCCTTTACAGCCACAGTCAGGTCTTTAGAACCTTAAGCTGAAACAGCACATACGTCTTATGTAGAGTACAGATGTGTGAAAAGTACCAACACACACACACACACACACACACACGCACCAAGGCTGCAGCCAGTGGTGCCACTACAAGTCACCTATAGGAAACAACACTGCATTATCTTTCACTATAGTATTTAGTATAAAAATCTGCATGTACATCCTTGCACATAGTATTGTAAATTATAATTAGGGCAGTTAAAACTGGACGAAAGAAATCAATAATGAAGGGAAATTAAATGTTGCAGCAGGCAATGGAACATCTTTTTGTGCCTGAGGACATCTCTGAAAAAAATCTGTTCAAATTGACAAATTCCTTTTTAAAATTCGAGGTATTTTTCAGTGAAAAATTGGTAAGAAATGAAAACAGTGAGCCTCAAGTACAAATTAAACACAGCTGTATCTATAAGGTGGAAAATAACTGTGTAAAGATGACAAAGAGAAAGAGGCGGAATTGATTCAGCGCCACAACAAGCCTCTACTCCCAAACACAAATCACCTTTTCCTGTTCTGTATACTGATCAGTGTGTGTTTTCGTGCTTGCGTGTGCGTGCACGTGTATCATAGCCAGCTGAGCCACCACACCCACATCTACCCCGGGAATGTGGTCTGTCTTCTAATACAGACACACAAACCAAGGTCATGCTCACATACCTACACACACACACACACACACACACACACACACACACAAAATGGCTAGAGGCAATGGAAAGCAATGAGTGGGCAGAGAGAAGGAAAACAAGAACTGAACCATCTTCATCTTCATTTACATTCAATTGAGGGAGGTTTAGAGCAGCAGCTGCAGCGGTAGAAGGTTGGAAGAAATAAATAAATGAAGACACACAAACTGAAGCACTTAGGTTGTCAGGAAATGCAATCTCTCTAAGTGTTAGCAGTGGTAACAACTGTTCTACCCCCACTGATCCTTTAAATCCAGCTGATGACAGAGATATCAATATACTGAATTAGTTGAAAAATATTCTGGATTGCTTCTTTGCATGAGGAAAGCAATAAATCATAAAAAACAAAATTAAGTAAAATTAATATGCCTATTAAGTGTTTTATAAAAGAGGCGATGAAAAGACCTCCGACACAGTCCAGATATTTTTGTTTTATTTGGATTAGAGAGGGCAGTAATTCCAATAACCATGGCAGCTGTACAGCCATTTTGTCCATTTAGTGCTTTCTCTTAGCTGCACAGTTAGAGTTGACAGTTAAAGGTCATTTTAGACACAATAACAAGCCAGTAGAACTAATGTGCTGCCATTTTGATGCCACTTTCCTCTTCCCAAACAACTAATCTAGTTTTACAGTTCTGTTTCAGGGTGATCAATGTTTTGGAAGCTATGAACAAAAGGTAAACTGGCAAGTGGGTGCACTGATTTGTGTCTACAAACATCTCTTTTTCCAGTTTACTTGCAGCCAGGCTTCAGAAAGACAAACCTAAAACTTCAAAAAGATTTTGTATACATAAAGAAAATGTAATTTAATACAGAATTAAGAACTTAAAAATAAAGCCAAAAAATAGAAACCAGGATTAAAACAAATGTCTGAGAGAACATAACTGACTGAAGTTCTAAAACAGCACAACAAAACATGCAATTAAATCGAATTAAATTTATGTGACAAATGTCCAGCATTAACTGTTGGACTTAGGACACAGGTTGTATTGAGAAGATGTCTTGTCCCTCGAATTATAAAAATTTAAAAGTCAGACTTCCAAAGACGTTCATTATCATGGAAATTAAAGCAACAGGTCTCCAGTGACACCTGTTTCACTGGGACAGACATGAACGTTTCACTAGTTCCTGTGACAAAATTAGAAATGTCAGTCAAAGCAGGAGCCGCAGGAGTAATACAGGACCCCAAACTGGCTGCAGAGGCATAACCTGGTGCTGTACAGATGTTTAATTTGAGGGTTGTTTTTTTTAACTTCTCCTTTATGAATCACGCTGGAGAAGGAGGATGGCCAAGCAGTGGGGGACACTGTTTTGCATTGAGACTGTCAATGATTAAGTCTGGCTCATGTTGTTTTGCTCAGTATTTGGACAGTGTCCAGCACTGTAATAATGCAGAGAACCACAGGGCCCCCTCATCTGGGTGTGGGAAGAGACTCGACTGGCTGTGCAAAACTTTATTTTCCTGAACTCGTTTCATGAATCCAGCCAGAGGGTCCATGTTTCAAACAATAAATAAACTGATTAAATGCTGGTTTCAGTTGGATAAAAATGCCAGATCTTCAGCAGTTAAAATAAGACATTGGTATGACTCCTGGATGTCATGTCATTAAAGACATTTTCTTTCAGCAAAGGTTGTTTGGTCTCAGAAATAGTCAGAAAAAGCTCCCTCTTTACCACATACACAGTATCTCACAAAAGTGAATACAGCCCTCACATTTTTGTAAATATTTGATTATATATTTTCACATGACAACGCTGAAGAAATGACCACTCACTACTTTCCAAATCTAATTTCTTAAGTGTTGTCACATGAAAATACATAATAAAATAAATTCTGAGTGTGAAATATATCCACAGTATAGTACCCACAAAAATTCTGTTGTGTCCACGTACACTACTTTCAGCCAACAATCCCACAATGCAGTGTGTCCCATTGTATAGATGCTAAAATTATCATTGTGCTCTTCACCTGGAAAAGAATACTGATTGAATACGGACTGAATGTGTATGAATGTGGCCTTTTATTGTGTCCAGCCTAAGGCACACCTTTGCAGTACCCATGCTGTCTGATCAGCATCTTGATATTCCACAAATAATTGATAGATAAATCAATAATCTCTCTGACTCCTAATTCTATTGAATGTTGCAGTAAACAAATTACTTGATCCAAATTAAGTGGCATCTAGTCATTTAGAGAGTTTTGGTTTTATCTGCTTAGGTTTTGAGATATCTGTGTCTGAAATTCCTGCTGCAGCCCCAAAACAAAGGAGGTGAACTTAATTTGTGGCGCTTATTTCAAAAAAGCCACTAGATGGAAAACTCCATAGTGACTCATACTTCCAGATTTAAGGTTACCTCTCTAGAGGTTTCCACTCAAACTAGTTTCTACCATAACGAAAATAAGAGTTTAAAAGAACTGTGTACTCTGTGCAGATTATTTACATTAACCAGGAACTGCTTTTGAATTTTCTTTTTTTAAAAGCTTTGAGGAACATAAATGAAATGGCTTTTACATTAGAGTTGTGGCAGTGACTTCAAAGAAAGATATCAAGCCCTTGGCACATAAAAACAAACTGCATGACCACTTCTTTTGTAATTTGAAGGAAGCGACCCT
Source organism: Lepomis gibbosus (assembly GCA_029875015.1). Lineage (NCBI taxonomy): Eukaryota > Metazoa > Chordata > Actinopteri > Centrarchiformes > Centrarchidae > Lepomis > Lepomis gibbosus. The sequence goes on from JAPMOB010249172.1 coordinate 36,599, forward strand.
TCAGATGTTATCCACTATAATTCGGAAGAGTTGTCTTTCCAGGGGAAATCTTTGTATTTCTCTCTTCCACCCCTTTAGGGAAGTGAGCACACTATCAAATTTGACTGGACAGTCCATTAGCTCAGAGTACAGCGGAATAGGATGCTGCTGAGACAGAGATTATATAGGACTGAATGAGGTTGTGAGAAACTTTATGGACTTTCATGTGTGTGTATGTGTTTGCTGTAAGAGTGCACAATGAGTGTGCGGGGTGTAATCAGCATGGCGTACACTAAAATATCAAAGCGAACTGTGTGGAGAATGTGTGTGTACACTCCATATCAAAGCTTGTTTTTCATATCTCATAATCAGGGTGTATCTAGAACACATAAACATGAGATTGACTCTAATTGGGTGGGTGTGAACTTCTCACTGGAGGGGTTTGAAGTGAGAATGAAGGGGCAGAGCCAAACATGTCGAATACAGACTGTTAGGTTGGAGTCAGTGAGGGCGGAGGGCTTCTCAGAGGATGACAGCAATTACCACAGTGGAAGGCCTGAAAAGTTTTACCACATATACAACACACACACCTGTCCACTTCCTCTCTGATACACACTCGCAAAGAAACACTGCAAGAAACTAGCAAATATGGCTCTTAAGTCATGTTTAGTGTTAGTGAAAGACCTTGTACAGAGCCAGTAGTCAAAGATGTAACATCTGAGAGACATGCTATTGTTGTTGCCTCAACCATGTAGGATTTTTGATCCATAATACTAGTTTCAAACAAGCAATATACCAGCTGATAGCGTTTCTTTCCTTTTTATAATTAACGCACTACATAAACATTGTTGGTAAGGATCCATTAAATAAGCTTTTTAAAGAACTGTGACCACAGTATATATAGTGGTCACATAATTATAATTATTATTATTATGATTATTATATTATTAAATTTTACTGTTTATTCTTAAACTTTCATTACATGGACAGGTTGATATCCACAGCGCACTTGGTGGTCATCTCCAGAAAAAAAAAGTTTTAAATTTTAAATGAAAATATATTTTTTCTGTTAGAGGAGAAAATAATGAACTGGTTTTACTCCCCTATTAAAAACATTATCATTATGAGCAAGTTTTGATCACTTGCTCATACACCCAAGGGTACCTACTGTGATCAGATGGAAAATGGGATATGACTACAGGTAACATATTAAAGAGGGATTTTCAGAAGACCTGAAACTTAATCAGTTCAATATGAAGTTTAGGAAAGTCAGTGGGTGGTTTTTTGCTTAAAAAATTTAAGAATAATCACGTAACTCAAATCACAAACATCCAGCAGCTACGATCTGTCTGTTTTATTAAATTGCACAAATGTATTATCGAGTGTAAAATGATGTTATTACAGATGTTTTTGCAGAAAGTTATGTTGTATTCTAGACCTCTAGCAAGCTTCATTCATCATCTGCCTCCATGACTGCCAACTGCTTACATGTGCCATCTGTTCATCATGGGACTAAGTGAGTTATGAAATACCGGAGAGGGAGGAATAGTTTAGCATATTCAGTCATCAGGTGAATCCTACAAGGCTGGTCTGTTAGTGTACACTAACAAATAACTTTGAGGACCATGTTATCTACTAAGTGATTATGTGATTTTAGAAATCCAACCGCGTTATTGTCAATTTCTACTGTCGTAAATGTCCGAGAATGTGTTTAAAACTGGTAAACCTGCCAACACAGACAGATTATGGAGAAACCAAATATATTTATAAAAACTTATTTCAGATCTGAAGATATGTCTGAAATTATTGATCAAACCATCTATAACCATGCATTCCTTAGTTTATAACCTTCCCATTTGGCAAAACTGTCAGGTAGGATCTGAACCACTTTTACAAAGCGTGAGATCAAACAAAAGTAGATGCGCACATTTGTTTTCCACATGTGGATATAAAAGGAAAGTTGCCCAGAATAATCACCTGAGGTATGCTCAACTCCCCCTTCTACTACCTTTAAAGAAACCATAGACACCACTGCTACGTAGCCCATAATTCTTTGTGGTTGAAATAAATATCTTCTAAGGTCATTATCTATGGATCAAGTCTAAGCTAATATCATTTTAAATATCCTATAGTGCAAGAAAAATGATTTTGAGACATAATCCTAGATTTAATAGCTTGTGAAGTTTATAAATTATGTAGTGTTAAGTTATTTAATACTCTGGACATGGCTGTGGTATAGTTTTACCCCTACAAGGTCTTTGCTCCCAACCCTGCAGCTCCAGATCTGAATTTGTGTGTGGCCTCAAGTCATAATAGTGCGTGAGAGTGTTTGTGTGCTTCAGAGGCAAATAAAGATTTAGTGTGTGTTCAAATTGGACGACTGTGTTGTGTGTGTTCGTTGGTGTTTGTGTTTGCCTAGAAGAGCGCGACTAAAGAAAAAAAAAAAAACTTTTTCAGGCTGCCAGTTTGATGTGTGTGGGTGGGTATATGGGCTTGATCCAGGGAATTCTGATACACTCCTGACTGAGCTGGTCTGCTGCTTTTGCCTCGAGGCTGGCAGGTGGAATGTAAAATGCACAAACACACACACACACATACCCCGTCGGAGGTAGAAAGATCTACACCTGTAAATGTTAAGTAACAAGAGCAACAGCAAAGTGACCATTGATGTGGTTGTATTGTCCGCGACCAGTGTTTACAGTAATACCTCCAACAGCAGCCAAAATGTTGTTATGTTTTTAATGTTTTGTCATAGTTTGTTTAGTGTTATGGGCAAGTGAGCATTGTATTAATTGGCTTGCATGCAGAAATACTGGAAAACCGCACAAAAAAAACTTATTTCAACAATAGAGTGTTGACAAAAGCTAGTTTTAAATGATTTCATACTGAATTCTCAATCGCAGTGCCTTGCTCTCGCTGAACTAGCATTACAGCAATACTTTTTTTTTCTTTTGACAGTGAAATCTATTGACTTGGTGGCTATGAGATGCCTCAAAAGTCACTAAAACAAGGATTTCACAGGTAAAATTGGAGACTTGGGAGGGCTTTCTGCAGTCGCTATGTATGCATATTAATGGACTGCTGGGATGGGTGGCATCCTTGTGTGAGTGCAGCAGGAGTAAAAGATACAAAGATAATTGGTACTGCTAATCAAAAGAAATGCCTTATGGTGCTGCTACTGGTAAAAAAATAATAATAATAATACCCCACTGTGACCTCTTAAAGAAAGATAAATAATTAGTCATGTCAGTCACTTTGTAATATTATTGCAAAAACAGCTTTGAACATCCTGTTTCTTTTTGTTTTTATATACTACTACTCAGCAACCTCAAATATGATTTTAAAGAAATGTAATGCCACATTAACTATTTTATTTTAATCAACATGGTAAAGAAAAGTTTTTCGTGAACGTATTTGCAAAGTTGCAAAATGTTCATAATGACCACATACGCAGAATGTTTTTCCTTCAACATCTGCTTGAGACAACTAAAGAGTGATTTTCTTTTTAATGGGTATGTTTAGCAACTCAAAGTATAGTTAAAGTCAGGGGAAAATCATCGTTCAAAAACTTATTTGTGCCAATTAATCGAGACTGAGCTGTTTGTGTAGGCCAAGGGACAAGTAAGAAGTATGTCTGTCATGTTTATTCCTCTGCTACCTGCCTACAGCATAATAATAATTACTTTCTTCCTTTTACAATACTTCAAGGTCCTGTTGAGCAAAGACTTCACCTTAGAACTGCAGAAAATATTATCATTCCACTGTAGGGCATTGTAACTCAATTAACTTATAAGTTAAGAAGAGTAGTCCACTTCTCTGTGTTTGTTTCCAGGTTGGTCTCTCAAGACCCTCATGCCGACTCAATTCCCTCAAAAGCAGCTACACTGGTGCACTGACAAGTTCAGTTTGACAGTAATTTTAAAAATGAAGCAGGTTTTACATTATGTTTCACCTGACTGCACAAATGACTACTTATTGTGTAATATTCATTATGCGTAATGAAAGAAAAAAAAAATGTTGTCGAGACTTGATTTAAACATCCACTCCATATATTCGAGTGTCTGATGACTCGTGACCATCCAGTATTTCATATATTTGAGCATCTGATGACTCGGGACCATTTCTCTAGATGTATGGATGAATAATCAAAAACAGATGGTGTGTGCAGCCAAAGGATGAAGGAGACATTTCCTCTGATGTATAACAGAATCTCATCTCTGGTGCAAAGGATGGCAGCATAAACCTTTATAGCAGATTTGATCTTTAATCGTTAAGGGATCATTTTGCTCACTCTAACTGAATACATACAAGATAAGAGCGAATAGTTCTGTCCTCCATTATCTGGGGCAGCATGCCACTCACTAAGTGTGAGTCAGACTCTTAATCACTTTCCAAGACATTTCCAGTGACATAGAGGGTAATGTGTTTCTTCTGTGGAAGTCATTTTTAGACCTTAGAGGTGGCCCATTAGGACGCCCCTAGAATCACAGACACAGGTGTGATTCACATGTACATGCCTTAGATACATACACAAGGGAATCAATTCAGAATTCCTCTTTATTGAAACTTACTCATTTATCTTTTTCTATATATATAATTTTGTTCAGATAAAGTAATAAAAAAAGTCGCTCAAAGCAAAATGGATACTGAAAAACAAACCATGAGCTTTAATTTGTTTGAAAATCAAATGTTCAGCCAAGAATCATATTGAATAATAATAACAATAAAGAATCATTTGACCTAATTCACCTGTACATTTAAACAAAGCCCTGATCAAAAGGGCACATTTTGCTCTTGTTCAAGGCAAAGAGAGGGAGAGCAGGAGCGTAACATCCTTCTTGTTGCCATGCAACATTAAAGTTGCTTTCAGACAGTGAGTGGTTGCCACTGCAGCTGCCGCCTGGCAACATCTGGCAATAACAGCGGCCAACTCTGCCGCACAGTTGCCAGATACCTCAGATCCTACCAGCCTTTTCTACCACTCGTATAATCTCATCATACAGCTAAAGAGAGCGTGTTATAGCTTAAAATACAGGAAATTATTAGCAAAATGCCACAGTAAGTTTTGCTAACAGGTATTATAAACATTGTTTATTTCATTGTATATATCGGTCTGTTCTCTGCAGGTGAAGTCAGGTTTCATTCAGGGAACTTCGGTATCATATTCGATAAGGTCCTATATCATTTCCCTTTCTACAGTATCTGTGGTGGTCACATGACGAGCCACAGTGGCAAAAAAAAGTTAGAAAAGTCGACCATCATTATCATTAACTCCGACTGCAGCGTTAAAGAGCTGTGCCCGTTCATGAAAGTGGCAGTTCCCTTTCCACGTCTGCCACTGTTTTGAGCTGGCGGCAACCGTTGCCTGTCTAAAAACATCTTTGTTTGAAAAAGTGATTATAGTGAATACTACAACCTCGTTGGCCCTAAAAATATTGCAGGACTATTTGAAGCAGTGGTTCTCAACCACTGACTAGACTTCTATGGGAAGTCTAGACTTCCCATGGGGTCCCAAAAAAATCACCAGATCAAAAGAATAAGATTGAAAATAATAGGCATTTCTGTTATAGCAAATCATGATTATTGATCAGAGCGCAGGGCTCAGCCATTTGATAAATAAAATGTCCAGCGAGCGGATACAAGTCGCCTCTATCCTGATTGACAGGTCACCATGGTAGCAACCTGTCAGTCACAACGTAGTCCCGCCTTAAAGCATATGCTGCATTATCGTTTATTTCCCCCTAAAAAGGACCATTATTTACTCAGTAAACATCATGTGAGGTTGAAGAATACTTGAAACTAGTGACTGAGACCATAAAGTCATTATGAAAGTTTTTACTGAAGTAATAATTCCACTCAGAAGTAGCAACATTTTACCATTGTTTCTAATGGAACCTAACTTCGTTTTGCAACCTGCAGACTCGCCCCCTGCTGGCCGTGAGAATGCAGTTCCATCTGCATGGTTTCACTTTTAGACTGAGTGGTTGCTGCTTGATTTACATTAGAGAAATAACATTTGACAACAACATGTCACGTAACTACAATAAATAAAAAAGTTTAGGAACCATTAATACAGAGGACTCACATAGCAAAGGCTGTGGATAAAGCGGAGGATGTTGAGGACCCAAAACATTCTGCATTTTGTCTGAGATGATCACTTCTACCAACGCTTTGCAAAATCATGTCAACACAACAATCTACAACTGTTGCAACCTTCTAGAAGTGACATAATATGGGTACTATGGTTGATTATACAGTAGCTGACGTCCTGACAGCTGAAAGCAGCTGTGAATCATACTCATCAGCGCTGGAGTACAGTGTAGGCACAAAGCAGACAATGGACCAACATTATGACAGTCACTCAATTGAGATTGCATTCAGTAAACAATGGTGAAGCCTACTCATCCAAAAAAGAAAATAGAGCTTTACTTACAGGTCGTCATCAGCCCCACATATGGAGTGTTTGTCACTTGTGGAAGAGGAACACACTAGTGAAGTGACTGTGAGAGCTGCGACAGTTCTCTTCATCAGTATCATCTTTGAAATTTCTTCTTGAAACATATTTTGATGGGAGCAATTTTGCTTGATTTCAGCTCAGTTGTCCTTTTATTTCTATTATTTCACTGAAATCGGTCAAATTGGCCACAAGTAGGTTTAAAATCAGACCAAAAGCTCACCAGACTCATTCATCATTCGAAGCTCAGTTTGAGGGAAGATGCTGCACCTTTGACTTTGACAACCAGCCATTAGACTCTTGGACGATCTAAGACATTCTGGGCTGTCTTGCAATCAGCGACCCGATTTTCAACACCTGTTTTAAACTGCAGAGAGCTTGTTTTAATATAAGATTAGTATTTTATAGTACCTGTCGTACCCAACTACAGATCTTTACAGAGACTGTGTTATGAAATGAACAGAGCTCAACTCCACTGCAATACAGACATTATTTTTAGTTCAAATTAGAATTGCATAAAGTAACACTGCCTTTCTCTTCAGTCAGACACCAACATCCTGTACAGCTACAGCAGCCAAAGCTCTGCCTTGTCTGACAATGAATTGACTTGACTGTCCAAGAAGGTGGTGGTGACTGTGTAAAATGTTTTTTTATAGTTACAGTGCAGCATAGAGCTGTACATGATTGAGAAAAGTTGTAAACACTCTTCTGGTTTGCTCATCTCTGTCAATATGGCTTTTTTTACAGGACAGTACATAGAAGAGTGTATGCACACTTGTTAATATGTATGAGTGCGGTGATGTCTGTTTGTGTGTATGTTTCTGAAAAGCACCTCTTATGTATTCTCGCAAATATGTTGATGTTTGTGCATCTATGCTTTGTTAATCTATCCTTTTGAGTAACACGCCGTTTTAGACCCTAGCATCTTAGAGTGAATATATTTTGTTTATTGTATCATTGACAAGGGGTTACATCACATTTACAGTTAGGACTTGGGAAATGGGAATATGGTGGAACATCACCACAAGTGTCCTTGGACATGTAAATGTGTAAATGCGATTAAGTGTAATGCTGCCGTAGCACTCCTGCCAGCGCTGATGTTGCATACAAGGTGGTGGACAGCCTCAGTGGCAGTGAGCCAGCAGCTCCAGCTAGAAAGCAGCTGAAGATGAAAAGGAATGCACAGAAGAAATGCAAAGCGCTCAGCTAAATCCTCCCAAATGATTTAGACACACAGCGTCCAGCCTCAGTGAATCTGAAAAACCCACCCCCAGTTGAGGGTCTTTGAAGTGCATTTTGGGTCTCTGCATTTGAAAAGCTAGATGTGAATATGACTTGAACGTATGGAGCACACATCACCTAAAGGTTACATTCGCACCCTGTTTTCCCACATGGGGTTATCCAGTGGCTAATAAAGCCTTCTAATTTACACTTTAACAATATGGGGCTGATTCACATGCTAAATCTTCCCCACATTTACTTTTATAGCCTAATCTCTCTCTTCTCCTTTATAACTAGACACACTGCATGGAGTCACTTTTCAAATAAAATTCAGATAGGCAAGGCTCTAGCAGAGAGATATAAACTGCACTCCTTGCATAGTGATAACAAATTAACTTCCAGTGTGAGATAACTTTGAAAGAAGCCAAGGACATAGATATATCAGTATTGTCCCAACTGTTTGGCTGTGAATTAACCTGTTGGAAGTACAGAGTTGAAACGTAACATGTATTTATTTACAAATGTGACCAGATGATACACTGACTGATAATAGAACAAGGTCAAGAGATGGACTGGTACTCCCATCTGGTATGCCTCAGGGCTTTCCACAGCTGTTCACAGCAGAGGTGGGCCACCTCTACTGAATTAACACCTGCTTCTGGTAGGGCTGGGTATTGAGACCCTGTTCTGTATTTAAATCAGTTCCATCATTTATGAGGAGGATACTTACTATGTATTAATTGTAAAACAAAATCCATTGTCCTCATTCTGTTTGCAAGGGCTGAGCTGCAGCTAATAGATACGTCGGGACACCTGCCAGTGTCTGCAACAAACAACTCTTTCAACATGCATATTACTACTTGGAGTGTGAGTGCACCTAACCTTTAACATGCCTTTTTGTGGTCTTCAATGATACAGTGCATACGTTTTATGTTTACAATGTGGCGGACAATTGCAGGTGCTTAAAACTGTGGCTAAAACTTAAACACTTCACAAACTACTAACAGGTGTGGGTTTGAAAGAAGTGAGTGGTTTGAAGTTTGTATGATGCCTCGGCAAGATTGCTGTTACGCATTCACGCCAGTAAAGCTCATTTGAATTGATTTTGATTGAAGGGCTGAGACTATCAATACCAAATCACCTAAATTAAGATAATAAGTATTAAGATTATCAGAATTGTTTAGCCTCCACTTAATTCACTTACATAAAAACTTCTAAGTTCAGGTAAAAAGAGCAGAGATGCTTTTTCACAAAGCAAAGGCCATTTCTTTAATATGTGAGGCTACTGTTTGAGCCATTATTTTGTAAGTACATTGAACAGAAAAGACTACGGTTGTATTTAGAACCGCCTACTACATAACTACATACTACTGGCAACCGCAGTATGCAGTATGTACTGTATAATGTATACTGTATGCAGTATTCAATATGATACTGTTTTGCAGTATGCTAGGCCAGGCTAAGCCAGTTTCCAGAGGAATTTAAATGTAAATGTAAATGCTCCATATTTGTATAGCGCCTTTCTAGTCTTTGCGACCACTCAAAGCTCTTTTACACTACATCTGCATTCACCATTCACACACATTCATGCACTGAGCCTAAGCGCTCAAACAGAACTAACATTCACACAGATTCATACACCAGGGGCAATTTAGTATCTTGCCCAACGACACTTAGACATGCAGCCTGGGGGAGCCGGGGATTGAACCACTGACCTTCCGATTAACAGGCAACCCGCTCTACCTCCTGAGTCAATCTGTAACAGATGTTTGCTTTGGTATATTGGTACATATATAGGAATTATATAAAATAAAAGCAAATAAAAAGCAAGTAATGTCACCACAACTGTAACATTACACTAACAAAGTAATGCCTATTTAGAACAATAATAATAATAAAGCAACAAGAGTCCCCTTTCAAACTACTGCTGTTGTTTATTTTTTTTATCACAGTGCTTCTAAGTTTCATAGGCCTGTCAGTGTCTTGATTTAAGTTAAAACGTTACATTACTCAGAATGTATTGAAAAAATAACAGTGGTACGAACAGAACTGCTTTCACGCTCTCACGTTGTTGCTGGACTCGTCTGCTGCATCGGTTGCAGTGGTCTGTGGGACCAGAGGGCTCTGTCAGCTGACTGGCAGCTTGTAAACTAACGCCGCAGGCTGGGTCATTAGTTTCCCCCGCTGCACTTGCAGAGCTTCTCAACTCCGAAAACGTTCAAGCACATTCTCGATTCGCCAAGAATTTCCCCAAAACTGTGAATATTTGAAATCTACACAATGGATTTCTAACCTTAAAACTTGTTAGAATTATATTTAGCGATGAAATAGCGTATTAAAATTGTAAATCAACTTCTGTGGTTGTCTTCTACACACCAGACCAGGTTGTTGTTACAGTTCTAGCACTTTTCAGATGCTGATGTCTCTCAGCAGATGACAGCGACTGATCGATGAGGCTCAGCCGTGGTACTTTGCTTTACCCCCCATCCAACCACTAACCTCCTGTGGGGAAACTTTGTGACTGTAATATCAAAAACTGTGCATAAGTCTCAGATGAGCGGGACAAGCTAAGGCATCTCCAACCAAACAAAATCTTTCAGAATTTCTAAGCTCAAAGATGCTTACACAAACAGGCAGGCAAAATCCATCTTTCTGACAGAATCATTTCCAAAGCCTGAAACCCCAACTGGGCTCCTGGATGCACTTCTGAGCTGTGCCCGCCTGGGAGTAAGAGTGAGAGTCTCAGTGTGTGTGTGTGTGTGTGTGTGAAGGCTAGGGAGAAAGAGAGGACAAAATATGAGTCATTCATTACAGAATATGAACTGTGTGTCTCTGTGGCAAAACCAGACTTCAGCTTTCTTTGTACTTCTCTATATAACATAAACTGGTTTCACTGGTTTCACCAAACTTCTATGAGCCTGCATGTAAAGTGTTGTCTATGGGAAAGAGAGATTAATGGTGCAGAGCCACCTATTCAGCTGCCTCTCAGCATTATGCAACTGTGTGTGTGTGCGTGCGTGTGTGTGTGTGCGTGCGTCACATGTCTACGCAGCTGACAACATGACTTCAAATCAAAAAAATACCCGTACACCCCTGCAGCAAATGGACTGAATGAACTGAATCTTATGGTAACAGTCCTGTAAGGTGGAACAGAATGTAGGCATGTCACTGAAGATCTCACTAACAATCCATCAACATGAGACAATGGAAGAAACTTACCAAAAAAGAAAAATAAATGGAGATGCTATGCTTAGGCAAGGTGAAAATGCTGCCAGCTCACCAGCTTAGTTAGCAAAGTTGTTCACTAAGTTTACAGCCCAGCTTTCATTGTAAGCTGGATGTTTTTTATGTTTACTACTTTCAAGCAGCAAACAGGTAACAACATATTTGTCATGATAACATGAAGATAAATGGGATGGTCTGGAGAAGAGAGGGGTTGCAACTAGTTAGGTAGCTAATATAGCTGGTTAGCAAACATTAGCCAGCCAGCACATACAGGCTGTTTTCATCAGCCTGTGTCTAGTAATACAGCATGATAAACTCACCACCCTACAATAGCAATTTAAAGGAATAGTTCAACGGTTTGGGGAATATGTTTATTTGTTTTATTTCCAACAGTCATGAGAAGAATACCAATCTCATGTCTGTGTGTTACAGAGCTGCACTCAGGATGTGATTGGCGTGGCTTAGCATAAAAACTGGAAGCGGGTAAAACCGCTAGCCTGACTCTGTCTGAAGTTAGTCCTTATTCCAAAGTCCCCTTAAAAACATGTATTATTAGTTTATGTTTTCATCTAAGAATGGCCAGAAACTGAGGACTGCATGCTGCAGACTGACGCTGTGGTAATGAAGCTACCACTCCCACACAAGCACATCAAGGAGCGGTCAGAGAGCCCCCACCCAAACCTAACTATCTCCACAAGCACAGAGGATAATACAGGGTGAGGTCAAAGTGCTTTGATCAAAACCATTTAGAGCAAAACGACATGCTTCAGTTCAAGCTGTTACCATGAAACTACTCGGGCTGTTGTGTGATTTTGAAAGAACAGTGTTGTTACAAACAAAAGCAGGCGACTTCTGTAGAAGTGTGAACAGTACTAGCTTGTTAAAGGGGATACTGGATTAACTAACTCTCAGGTTCAAATAATTTAAGACAATTCAAAGAGAGTGGATGTGATAATGCTTCAATGGAATATTAAAAGTGAAAATGTATCAATTAGGGATGTCACAAGAAGTGACACTTTGGTACCAAATCGTTGCCTAAATTCTGAAACCATGACGGCCCTTGTTTTTCTATAGTACCATAGGTACCAGGGATCTACCACATGGAAAATGGCAACAAGTACAGCTCCGTTGTCGTGTATGGAAACCAGGCTGAATTTGGATTTATATTTAACATTTATTTAATCTTTAACATTTATGTGCAATACTATCTATTTCAGTCATGAATAACTTTTTTTGCAACACAGAAATCTCAAACCATTGCCAGTATAGATAGTGAGCACCCTTAAACATCCCACACCTGTGAGTTTGTAAAATGAATTAAATAATTAATATGCACATTGCAAAGTTGTAATTTCAATAGCTTGCTCATTTATGAATGTATTGATATCAAAGCACCTCTCATCTGTTCTGGACATCCTTTCATAACTTTCACAGTGTTTTTGTAATGTTCAAATGTTTTTATTAAGAGAGTGTATGTTGAAATTGGACATGGGATATTGCTTGGGTTTTTGTTTTTTTTCAAAACCAAACTGTTATCGAAATGTGTATTGAAAATTGTGGAATTTTAACTAATATTGGTATTGACTACTAACTGTGACATCCCTAATGTCAATATTACATTTCAGGACTTGTTTTTATTGTAAGCGCTTAACTTGTATTACATGCATTATTCAAAACCCATCTGTGACCTCCCACATTTTGCTGTCCCATTTCAGTTTATTATCAGTATTATTATTAGTAGTAGTTATTATTATTAGTAGTTTATTATTATTAGTATTATTATTATTATTAGTTGTCCTCTACTCTAAATATATCATGTTTATGCACTAACACTTCTTAATAACTCATCTATTTTTCCGAACCCTTTGTGCTGCTCTGCTCTGTCAGTAAAAGTTATCATCAATGAGCTACAATATCCTTCTTTCTCAAAAATGTCAATGCTTGCAGCGAGGGAGACAAAAGATTCTCATTTCCTGAGCCACAACAGTGCACTTAATCAAGTTGGGATTAAAATTTGTTTGGAATGAGCCACATGGATGGAAGTCATTACAATAAGAATAAAAACAAAGTAAATTAGCATTTCATCTCGAGCACCAGAAAGGAAATGTAGAAATGAAAGCTTGTGGCCAGCTTACCTGTAAATGGGATCCTGCATCACCATCATCTTGCTCTCATCCCACGTCCACTCCTTCTTCTGTGGAAATAAACAAAAACAGTACATAAAGCTAAGGTCTGTAGGAAGGGAGACATTTTAATTGGACAGTTAATTCAACTAAAAATAAAAAATATAAATACATATATAAATAAATTTCTGTCAGTAAACAGCACTGTCTATTTAATTATAACATTATTTTTCCTTTTTTCTCTTTGCCTGTCTGTGCATTGGACTAAATCTACCTTCCAGTTTAATGTCACAATTAAAATGTCAACCCATGAGCACACAGGAATTATTCATATTGATTTCTATCTCCACAGACCTTTGTTGACTCGCACATTCAATCACTTCTGTCTCCGGTCTTTATTGCCTCCGACGTACTCAGAGATGTAAAAAGATTGCTGACCGTCACACTTGACATTTCAGCTTTCAGACCAGGGAGCCAAACGAAACAAGAAAACAGGTGGAGGCAAAACATTCTTCTATCGACCAGCCTTTTATTCCAACCAACCAATTAATTTGACATCGAGCCTTCAATCATTTAATATTAATTTAATATTTCCCCCATCAGCTAATACAACACATAGGGGATGTTAATTCATATCACTTCCATCTTATCTCCTCTCTCTTGGTTTGTTTACTTTAAAAAGTAGAAAATTTCATGGCTTTAAAATTTTCGACCACACCTGAAATGTACATAGAAAGCCTAACTGAACTCAAGAGGCATAAATAAAAAAAAAACCCATCTAAATGGAACCCAAGTACAGTAAGTGCTGGTCTCAACAAACCTGAGGATAAAAGAGTTGCAAAGTTCTGGTTCCTTAACTTTTCCCAATGTAAACTCCCAACATAGGATGTTTATGTAATTACGTTCAGTTTTAATTAATTTAACTTGGCAAAAGGCCAAAATTACAAAAGCCACATATTTTATATGCCATTGTTCTGGTGAAAAAGCTTGTCAGAGCCACACATGAAAAATCAAATTCAAATTCAAAAAGCTTTGTTGTCGCTGTTAGCAACAAAACCATAGTTGTATTTGTCCAAAGCTGCGGAATGTATTATCAGTTACCTTAACAGCGTCCTCTTTCACTTCCTCCCACCATTAGCAGCATATGATCTAGTGTTTAACAAAATGCACCCTAGGAGTCATGGTTTAGTTTTTACATTCTGTTTTATTGTACAATTTCCTTGTGCAATTAATCTTTTGTACTGATGAGTCAACCCGGAAAGAGACTCAGGCAGAACCAAATACAGCAAGAACACCATCACTGGCAGCAGTAGGATGTGAAACCAATTTACAATCAGCCGGTTTGAAATAGTAGCAATAAACTGTCATGTTACCTGCACTTTACAGTACACACTCTTCATCTCACTCCATAAAGCATTTTGCCCCATCAGCAGCTGAGTGAGAGCATAGTTTGCTGATCTATGGTCTACAGTTGATACTGATCTTTTAATTAACATGAGTTATTAGTAATCTAATATAAACCATTACTGATAAGGTAGAGGTTCCATCTTGACTACACTAACATAAAAAGTCTATAAAACAGCTATGAAATCAGATTTAAGATTTAAGAGTGGCACATACCATCAGCTACCAGCCAGGTTTCATAGTAATATTCCACATATTCTCCAAATTATGCACCATCCACCCACATTACTGCTTACACACAAAAACATATGGATATGCAAAGAGACACACACATGCACGCACAACTTCCTACAGTGAATATTGGTGTTGTTAGGCTGCTCCTTAGAGGACAATTTAGAAAACTCAATTAAGCCTTCTTTTAATGAGACACTAACATATGTGCGATGTAAGAACAAGTCAAGGTCAATACGTCTCTCTTGCAATGAGAAATCCTACATATTCAAATTTTCAACCATAAGTGGAGATAGTGTGGGTGCAAGGGGGTAGGCCTTGCCTAGGTAGGGACCCCGCTATGTGGGCTGCGAATGTGTTGTCAGCTGCTTATGGACAGGACTGCACGAGAGTACTGCATGCAGGTAATAACCACCATAAAAAAAGATTATTGAAGGCGTTCTTATCAAGTGAAATAGGCACTTCACTCCTGGTTTCAATAGTAAACCACCACAAGAATAACAGCTACCAACAAAAAACATATTCTAAGCAGACACGTCTAAAAAAAAAACAAAAAAAAACACATCACCACGGACTCACACAGGCAGCGTGTGCGCCGCGGTTTAATTCTGTCCTCAACTTCCACTGGAAGCCGAAGGGTTTCAGCAGCGAAGCGTGCAGCCTGCTCATGTTGGTGACTTGTTTTTAATGTCCTTTTTTTGCTTCTAATACCTTTTTCACAGCTCTATGTGATTATTGAAACTGCAGAATTGTTTAGATTGTACATTCTAGTAGATGCTCTTAAAAATTTGAGGTTTAATCAACTTAAATTCATCACATTTAACTTTTTTTAGAGAGATGATTGTATCTCAGCTCCACACACTCAAAAAGATCAACAAGTCATCAGAAATCCATTTATTTCATATTGCACTGAGAAACCAGGGAAATCTAACTTCTAAGTGGATGGAGAAAAAAAAAAAATCAGCTGAGAAAATCTGACCATGCCAATCAAATCTACGTAATCTACCTAGTCTCCCTATCAATTCAATAAGAATCTCTGGGCTTGCACAAAAATCTGTCTGAATAGAGTAGTAGTTCAAACACAAGATGAAAGCTGACAGTCACTCCTGGAACCTTAAAAAACAATGAATTGTTTTTCAGTTTGGGTTAATGAATTGAGATTAAAATCTGAATGCAGGTGAGGAGAACAGACGGCACTAAATTAAGTTCCCTTTATTCCTTTACACTGGTCTTCCACCTGTCAGACTCTGCCATTGTCAGTGGACTCAAGTCTGTTTCTGTGGATTAGAGCTGTCAGCGTCATCATACCTGGAAACACAGATCCACTTGTCTCCAGTCTCTGCACGCCCTCCTCCAGTTCCTTCAGGTTTCTTCTATGGTAGTCTGCTCCAGAGGAGCTTAAATGACTCACTGTGCATTAGTATAAGGCATCCTGTGCACATGTTCAGGCCAACTACTCTGTGTTTCTAGGCTATATTGTATGTTTCTTATATTTTCTTGTGTTTTATTTTTGCTGCAGCACAAACTGCCCACTTTGGAAAAAAAAAAAAATAATAATAATAATCTTCAACATCTGTCTACATCTTCCCCCATATTTTCGATTCTTCTCAGGCCCTTTGTCCTCCCTTGCAATATCTCCATTCTTATCTGTCTGTCTCTTTTAATTAAGACGAGGATCGATCACCACCTCCTGCTACATGCAGGATACAGAAAATGGATCCGGTCTGGTTCTTTAAAGTGACAAACCCATCACATATTTTATTCTTACACTCATGTGTGATTGGTTGGCTGATGGTAATAAACACCATATTTTGGGCCTACATATTCAGAACAGTATTAATTCTATAAGTGTGTTCTACAAGTGCAGTATCATAGTTTCAGCATACAGGAAGCAGAAACGGACAGCCCTCTGACTAATCCATCTGCTCCTGCTGTTTGTGCTTCTCAACATCAGCCTGGCATCTGAGGGCACATGATGAGCTACATGGCAGGGACAGGACAGACAAAGTAGTATCCATGCACTGTTCACTAGAATACAGTGGCTTCCTCTCATCAAACACAAAGCAGTGCAGATAAGCGCACAAACTTTTTTTAGTCTATTATCTCTCCTTATGGATACACAACTAAATAGCCACAGTCAGCTAGCCAGCTAACTGCAGTAATGACAGGACAGTAAACTGCAGTGAACTATAGTCATTACTGAAGACAGCTACAATACTTTTAGATGAAAACAACATTTTTACAAAAATCTATTTATCAAATAAACTCAAAGTATTATGCATGTATCAGCTTAATGTACCAGCAGCAGATAGCCACCTCCATATAGAAAAATAATGTGCATAGTTTCTCATCATGAAAGAGATTGTTAGATTATATTTTTCACATAGTTTTGATGTATAACCACTCACTCAAACCACTCGTTTTAAAAAGAAATGTTTCTCATTATAATACCAAATCAGCTTATTGAATCAGAAGAAGTCTACATGTCCTTATGATACACTGTGATACGTTGTTAAGATGAAATGGGGAGCAAATCAAAATGATTCAGATTTTCTTCTTCATGGCAGCCTACCCCCGCTGGGATCCTAATCTATCAGCTGCTTTTGATTTGACATGACAAACACATTAAATGCACCGAAGGAGAAGATTCCAATAAAAAAAAAAAGGTCACTCACTTTTTTCTTCTTCCTCAAGTTGACTTTCACGCCGTCTACAGACACCACAATGTTGACTTTTTTCTTCTTGATGTTTTTCACCTTGAACTCATACTGCAGAGAGAACACAGACAGAGAGATATTAATACTTTGGGGGATGACGGTAGACTGACATTGCCACAGCCTCTCAGATATCTGAAGATGGGTCAGTTCATTTGATGTCCGGAAGCAGAAAAAAAAAGTTTTTCAGCCAAAGGACAGCATTAGAATATGACGAAATGAAATGTTCATTCACACACTTTGTTCACTGTTACATGGGGGTCGTACTGAACAAAGAAACTGGAATGCTTGTATTTTTTTTTTTGCTGTTTCCAAAGCTTGGAAGACAAGAAAGAATATCAAATTCATATTTATTCTAATTTCTCACTGTAATGTGTTTGTATACGCTGCATTCTGGATCTGGTTAATATTCATTTGTGGGTTCAATGAACTTACATTGTCTCCACAGCTTTTACTGCTATGACCTCCAAACTAGATGCTTTAGACTTAATGCCAAGCATTACATGACAGCTTTCAGTACTACAATCAGTCCTATAACACAATTTAGTCAGTCTCCAAAAAGTACTGAGGTTCAATATCCAGTAACATTAAAATCTGCTGGACAACCTGAATGAGCATAAAATTAATTTGAGCAAATTTGAGGAAGGCACTTAACCTAGACAAGTGCTATGGTGAAGCTGGGTCGTGGCCAACAGTTGAGAAACTGTGACTGGAGTGTTCAGATCCTGATGTTGATTGCAGGTCAAGTCCACCATTTGAATTACTCTTTCACACCTTGCCAAATAAGAATCATACTAAAAGAGCAGGTATTCCCATCCTGTCCAATTCAATGATTCACACACTAACGATGAACAGAATTTCCACAGTCACGGTCAGTTTACAGACCACATTACAGACTGAGACAGCTTGCATCGTCTCCACCACCTGACATGGAGCTGTGAGCACTGTCAGCACACCTGCAGGCCACCACAGCCAAACAGTATGGAAAAATATTGTTTGCATATCAAATCCAAAGCAGGTGTAAAAAGTTGATCAAGTGGCTTTTATGTTACTGCAGGATACCAGTGTTCACACATGCAACCAGGTGACTACCTACATCCCTCTCTCACAGTCCTCTTCATGTTGATGGTATTCTAAATTAGTGGGATGTAATTGAGTCGTACAGAGCCACCTGTCAAGACAGCCTGGAGAGTCGTTAGCTCCAAGTACCGTCTGTGTGTCTATTGTTGAGTTGGCTAGTTAGTGTGTCTTTCCGGGTGACACATTATTCTGCTTCTGAAATGGACGCTCAGCAATGCTGAACTAGCAAACGATTATACGCAGAAACACATCTGTGTTGTGATCCTAAGACATAGAACCTTCCACCCTATGCTGTTGCAAGATTCACCTTTTTTGCTCAAATTAAATTCTGGTTCCCGGTATTGATGCTCGTGGGAAATGTGCTCAGTGCAAGGATGTGAGAAATGAAAACAGCAACAGCAATAAGACAATGCTTTGTTCAAACACGCTGGCAAGTTTATTTACTTCACCACCTCCAGTAAACACTAAAAGAACATTTAGATGACTGATGCATCTGCAGGTAATCTGGCGGCACTGGTTTCACAATAGCTTCAATGTGATATAACACTGCTATAAAGAAAATGTTCGATTGTGTTCATTACTTGCCATGTTTGCATTCAGTCGCCTCTAAATCAAATCTGAATGTAGTGTAGATGCTTTATTGACGTTTATCTGTCATGTTTTACCAACTGCTTGCTGGCACTTCCTGTCAATTTGTCAATATCCCTGCGTTGTAGCTGTCAGTAGATTGTCCTTTCCATCACATGTGCCCTTCTGGACTTGCTTAATATGGATCCAGTTTTCTCTAATTTCCCTTGTAAAAAAGGACTTTAAGACTACCGTTCATATGTAAAGCAGTGAAGTAACACACGCCCTACAGGTTTATAAAAGCATTAACAGCAGTTAAGGAGACTGTGAGAGAGAAACACTGAGATGAGATGATAGACAGCTCAATACATTGTCATAACACTGATGACCACAACCCAAATTCCATTTGATGAAGCATTTTGGCCAACAAAGTTCTTTCTAACTTCCCGGTACCGTATGCAGTTGGTGACAAATACTGGCACTGTAAAATCAAAGTTCCCATATTGAACACAAGCCAATGTTTCCAAGTCCAGTTTGTTCAAGTAGTCACAAAGGTCTGGTGCTGTGCTCATTGATTTCATTCACTATTTTTGAATAAAATTTCATATTTCCCAGAACTGAAAAAACAATCAACTAATCAGAGCTTTGTGGGTGGGATTAGGAATGGGGACATAATTTCCTAAACAACAAAATAAGTGACAAGGATGGATGACGCAGCAACCCGGGTTTTTCTAAATCTTCTTTCAGATATAACAACTCTTAAATTGGCCCATATCTTCCATGGTCCTGAAAAATATAAAGCTGTCAAAGCAATTACAATGCTACTGTATCTTCCACCATATACAGTACAATTACAGCTATAACAATGAAATAATAAAACAATATAAAATAATTCAACAAGAAATCGGCTAACATTAAGATGAATATCAGACTGAACGGGTGAAGTGACACAAAAATTTAATGACTTTGGTAAGAAACCCTGAATGTAAAGAAGACTAAATGTTATCAACTTTGTTATATATATAGAGAGAGAGAGAATCTTTTTTACAAGGAAAACTCCACATGGTATCTTTAGCTCAACAAACAGGGAATAAAATGCCACTATTTTCTTGCTGCAAAAGGAGGGCATATTCTAACCACTGTAGTTAAAATCCAATACCTTGAACAAAAAACAGGAAACGCACACACTCCACTTCTTGAAATATA
Source organism: Lepomis gibbosus (assembly GCA_029875015.1). Lineage (NCBI taxonomy): Eukaryota > Metazoa > Chordata > Actinopteri > Centrarchiformes > Centrarchidae > Lepomis > Lepomis gibbosus. Next base: position 56,803 of record JAPMOB010249172.1, read on the forward strand.
TTTTCATACAGAAGTGTAGAGAAAGCTGAAGCACTTCCACCATTATTCTCAAGTCTCAAAGTGCATGAATGTTTATGTGTCAGAGTTTTATGGGTGGTTTAATGGGTGTGTTGTAATCTGCTGTAATGTTGACTGAGCTACACATGCAAGATTTAAACGGTGGTAAGCCTGATGGATTGCATGATTGACCTCCACGGAGATGATTACAGTGGCAGTTTAGGAGATTTCATGCAGGGTTTGACTGGCTAAGTGTACGCAACATAATATGGCAGAAAGCACTTAACTCTAATAAGCCTGTCTATTCCTGTCTGATACAGCCCCATCATTGTATATGCATCTACCACCACACAGCTCACTCCCCTTACTGCTTTCAGCTCCCATTCAAAGATAAAGCAGTGATATGATTAATTATATCACTGCTGCATCAATCTGTATAATATGAGAATATGAATGTATGCAATTCAAATACTTGTACTACAGATACTGCTGCACCTGAGGAATCTCACAGGCATTCATTTTACACAACTAGCAACTCATTCAGTCTGACTTTTCCCCAAATGCAGCAACTCTACACCGGTGAGGAGGGTGTTTTAATGAGCACAGATAGCAGCTCACAACACAGTTTGGGTCATTTAGGACAATCCCTAATGTCTCTCCAAGATGAGCCTCCTGAATCTGCACCTAAAATGTTATTAAATTCATCCTTTCAACTGCAGCCTCAATGCTTTCTGACACAAAGGGAAGACAAAAAACACAGATGCTGAGTCACACAGCCGAAGGACTCTGCACATAGCTCGTCCTTTATTTGGATAAAAATGTTGGGCATTAAAAATAAATACAACATAAGTCCATTTTGTTTACACTTAAACAACTCCAAATCTGTGGTACATCATGAACAGTTTCAGAACACTCAACTTTCTGCCTCTCTTTACACCAAAACAAAAGGCCCAACAGGGGTGAAATCGGTAAGTAAGATGATGCCGGTTTATGTGTGTCTGTCATCTTAACAGCTGGTGTTCAGGACCAAACTGGATCGTAATAATAACAGTATTCTCTGATGTGAGCTTTCTTTCTTTTTATTCAAGATCACAAAGTCATATTTCTTCTTTATTGAGATCTATTTTTTATTGAAGTATATTATTTCAAGTAGATTGTGAAGTGAATCTGCAGCTTCTGTATCAGGTTTGTTTTTTGATGAATGACTGAAAACAAAGCATACAAAAATGTCAGAACTGAAATCTCAGATATTTTTTTACAGGAGGTTATATGTGAATTGGTATTTTTTTCTGAGTTTGGATGCTCTTGTTTACAGTAAACAGGAAGCAGCAGTTTGGAGGTGGACCACTAAGGTCTGTCGAGCAGTGGCAGGATATTAGCGTTCATGTTTACAAAATGAAATGAAATGAATACTTAAGTCCAAGAATAGGCTCATCCATCATGCAAATAAGTCAGTCAAACATTTGCAGCCACTCTTTCCTGATAAACGGGTCGTTATTTCCTAAAGGTCTTTCCTCCTGTTTCCAGTATAATCCATCATTTTGGCAACAAAGACGCCAACACACCGACACAATAGCGTCCTCAGCCAGTGGTGCTATTTTCACTCACAGAAATATCAGCTGGGAGCCAGGAGGGCACAATAAAAGCCTGCATTTCTGTTGATGACCGCAACGCATTGAGGGAGGCTGAATGTACAGGGAGCAAAATAAAAGATTCAAATAACCACGCAGACACATGCCCACACACACACACACAGAATACACCATGTGGTCAACTAACGGCAGTCAATGTGAGTGTTGAGGGAGCTCAGCAGGGCAGCAAGGAATGTTTGCTGAGGTTTGCTGGTCTGCTATTAAAACAAGGTATCCATTTAGCTCATTGACAAAGCCCTTTCTGACATGATTATCATGTTATTGTTGTCAAACGTCTTGTCTATCTCATGGTGTCCAGTTCTGCTAAGTCAGCCAGGCCCTCTGCCCTGTCTGCTCCATTTTGCCACATGCCAATTTGTTCCGAACCAGTGCCTTCTGAGCAGCAAGTTTTCTCCCTGACCAATCATGGGGCCAGATCCATCTCAATGAAATGTCTACTCTAGAGAAGAGAAAAGGGATAAAGTGGGGGCTGTAAAGAATAATAGAGAGAGGAAAAGCGTAGAGAAAAGGAGACAAAGGCAGAGAAAGAGAGATGGAGGAGGGAGAAGCAATGATAGTCAGAATATGAAGTTTAATTAACAGCTCAGATCATTAAGCTCATAATTACACAGACTGAAAGTCAAGGTCTCTTAAATGTGCAAACTGTCGTGTTGTCATTAGGTGCTTGATGAACTGAAATGCGTGCAGTTCTAACCTGAAGTTACTGCTCATATTCAGGGCTGCACTGAAAGATATGTTTTTCCCTCTTCTCTCTAGATGATTGATTTGGAGTGCAAGTCAAACTGCACTCCAAATCAATTATCTAACTGGTTGTCTGTTCATTTTAAGGTTGCTGGTCTCCTAGTAGTTGGTTATGTCATTAGATGTACATCATTGGGGGTCTTGGAAAGAGCTTATGATCTGTTACAAACTTATGACATATCCCAAATGGCTTTTAGCATTACAAAGGGTTATAATGTCTATGATTAAAGTACATCCTTTACTGAACATTACTTTTCTAATATTATTTAATACAAATGAAAACTACAGCGTTTAATGCTGTCTTAAGCTCCCAGCTGTCAAATCACCTTTACCTTGGACTGACCCCCTAGAATGTAACAACATTATAGTTCAGAGGTATGCAATGATCTGGGATTTACTTCCTGGGCTGACCTGTACCTGTAAATGTTCAGGTCTTATCCAAATCAAAGGCTACTGCTAACTACTGCAAATTAAAACCCATACCTTACACAAGGTCAAACTCAAACTATATCAAATCTTCTCCAGCTATAGATTTGATCTGTCTTCCTTTCTTATCTACACTTTTTTGTTACTCTGAAGCTGATGATACACAGAGCAACTTTCAGAGCAATTGTGCAGGGCAACGTTGTCGTCAATGGTAATGATTAAAGATTACTACCGTAATACCCTTCCCCCACCACTCTGCCACCCGCCCCGCTGCTATCTATTTAAAACTAGATTGCCCAGCAACATTGCTCAAAAAGTTGCCCAGTGTATCATCAGCCTAACTGTTTTTCTAGTTTTGCAGAGTAGGAGTCAAACTAGCATACATCAAAAGATTACTGGAATCACTGAGCACTTGGACTGACTGTAGATACACCTGAGAACCATGAACCAATCAGAGCAACGTTAAATCACCCAGAAATAGGAAGCAGACTATATCTCTAACACTTCCCCAAGGGAAGAGCCAAAAGGACTGCCAGAGGGACTGCCAGACAAAGAAGAAAACCAACAATCAGAACTGTTAGACAAGTTGGGCCTCCACAGCTTCAATATAAAAGGCTCAGTGTCTGTGTTCTTCTCCACAGGAAGAAACTAGAGCACTCCTGCTGTGAGGGGAAGTGTCTTCTTTAGTTCAGTCTTACCCCCCCTATTTCACTACAATCTGATACAAGACTTCTTGTCAAACGTCTGTGTTTTTTTTTTATTCTTTGTGTTTACAATAAGTCATCTGTGCTGAAGCTGAAAAAATATTAATCATAAAAATAAAAATAACGTACATAGTCTAATACTGAAGTTATAAAAATGAGACCCGAGCTGTCACCAAGAATGATCTGTTTATTAGGAAACTGGCGTGTTCATAGTTATGGGTCCTGCAGGTTTGGATCAGGTACCATCAGACTCATACTAATGGCACTGCCACAGTTTAAACAGACATTTTATAGCTCAACAGTGAGGACTGCCTGATTGCCCGGGGCAAGTAAAATGCCACATCGGGCAAGTAAATCTTGCACCTCAAGTGGTGAAAAAAGAATTAAACGTATATTCCTCCACACACATCCATCCACACGCACATATCCACCTGGTGAATACACCTGCTCAGAAAGCATAAAAATGTCACCATGTAGAAAGAATATTTTAATCAGCTCTGTTTACAGTCTTTCATGCTGTTTTAACAAGCACAGTGCGCTAGCTCTGCTAAAAGCAAATTGCTAAACAAGTCAATACAAAAGCTGTTTGTCTGTATGCTAACTGTTTATCTTAGTTTGTTACGCACCTTAAAATCTGATGTAGAAAAAAAAAAACTTAGCTGCATGCTGAGATAAACGAGACGCACCTCTCTCCACCCGCAAAGCCTGAAGGCAGTGAATCACAGCAGACGGAGGAGTACAGGAAGAAGGCCTGATACTGACTACTCATTCTAACTTTCACTCAGTATTTTGACATTTTACATTTGTTTCAAGTGAGATAATATTCAGTTTAAAAATAATATTTACCTTTATCAATCACTCACGTTTAACAAGTCCATCACTGTGGAGAAGGGGTAGGAGGGGGATTCTCATACCATTGTCAATATGCAAGACTAAATGCAATAGTTATTTGATAACCGCTAATAAAGAAAACAATTTGTTGGGGCTAGGCAATAAAACAATATTCATAATTATCGCACTTCATTTTTCTTTGAGGATATTTATTCTGTTAAGGAAAAGGGACTGAAACTTTGTTTTTTTACTTACTTTTACTAATGCACATTTGTAGAAAAAGATTTTAACATAATTCTTTTGAATGTTCTACCTCAGATTCAGTGATTACAATTAGCCATCTGATTTCTTCAACTTTCACTCAGGAGCAGCTATCAGCCTTTAAACTTGAAAGAAATAATGATTTGAATAATCATTAGAAATAATTATTGTGATAATTATCTATATCGAATGATATGACATTTTGTACTGTTAATAATAATAATAATAATAATATTTTTGGCCATGTTGCCCAGCCCTACAATTTGTATAGGGTACACGTAAAAATTGACTAGGGCAAGTTTTATTCTTAGCAAACACATATCATAGCTGGTGTAGCTAATTAATATGATAAATGCTTTTTACTGGCCCAGACCGGATAATCAAACAAAAAGAATGTTGTTCCTAAACAGTTTTTCTTGGTTGATGTGTGTTCACTGCTGGCGAAAGTGTGCAATTCAGGAAACTCAGATAACAGCCACATTAGCTCATGCATCGCTTTCCTCTGTGTATTGTCTGTGGTTGCTACGGTCACACAGTGCAGTGGCGAGTTGAAAAAAGGTCAGCCATCATCATACAGCAGTGACAAACAGCTGTGGGCTTTCAAAAGAATGGCGGCAGCCGCCTTCTCTCTGTTTGCCACTGCAGCAGACCTTGGCGGCAAGAAAAGTTTACATTGGAAACAATGGAGGAAGGTGGCAACCACTCACTTTCTGAAGCACCTTTAACTTCAGTACAGAGTCAAATTAATTTAAACACAGCACACATAACATAAATTAACATTGTGATGCATCTGATTTTTCACTAAAAGGTGACTTCTTGTGTTTGTTTTAATGACAATTTTATTTTAAGGTGTCAGGAAACAATTTTGTCATCTATAGAATGCTAGTGCGATTTCTTTTCAGATGCTTTGGCGTTGTAATTATCAGCAGATCTTTCAAATCTCTACAGATCTAATATTTACTTTTTTCTCACATTCTATGTATCATTCAAATGTCTAATAAAAGTGGCAGCTCTACAAATTATGTATTTCCAAGACAGAAAATGTATAAAAACATGCTCCCACATATTCTACAGCTCACGGTGCATTGGTGCAGATGCGAGGGTCATGAGACTAAGATACGGGTGAGCTTGCACAATTGAACATCAAAATAACAGGAAAATAGCAGTTCAATGCGATTACAGGTTTTTTTTCTACTACAGAATCAAACCAACAGCCAGAGATGTATATCCACTCATCTGTGAAGAGCTTCTGATTAGACAGTTCACAAGTCAACTCATCAGAGACACCGTCCCTCTTTCTTGCCAACCACAAAGCTTTGATCATTTTTTCTCTCCTATACATCAACCCAGAGTGAGGTCTTTTTTTTTTTCTTTATAACCATCCTTTTTAATCGTATTCTTTTACTGCTGGTCATTCTAGCGGATCTGTGTGTGTTCATTTCTACTCTCTTACCAATCATTCATTTTTTACTCCCATTCCCATGGCTATATTGATTGAGCATCAGCCTCTTGTGTGTTACTCTCTTGGGCTTTGTCATACTTTTTATTTCATTTACACTACCTTGCTCCTCAAATTCTCCCCCCCTCTCATATAGTTTCTATTCACATCACCCCGTGCCCCCCTTTTTCTCCACAGACGGGTGGCTGATTCAATCTCAAGCAATGTTGTTTATGAAAAGGCATTTCATTTTCCAAAACCATTTGTGTTTCAGACGCTACAGGGTCCATCATGTTTCATCAATCTCTGCGATGCAGCGGTGTCTTTGAATCAAACAATATATGTTGGTATTGTTTTACACAGTCTATGGTTGGTAAGTGCAGTAACACCACACACACACACACACACACACACACACACACACACACACTAAAGTACTAAATAGGCCTGTACATTTAGAGTCTAACAAGAAAACCAATATGTATAAAACTTCTCAGAAAAAACAAATTAAAATCACATTCCAGTCATGTAAAAAAAAGTATTTTGAGCATGACCTTCCATTCAAAGAACTATGATGGGCCAAAATGGATTTTGTGCCTGAATTAAAGAAGATTTCTGAGGCCACGGTCCAACATCTGGTGGGAAGCCTTTGCAGAACAGTGGAGGCTGTTATATCAGCAGACTAATGCCCATGGTTTAGGACTGAAATGTTCTATTATTGGGTCGTCCATGCACTTTGTTCCACTGTCCATATACTTTTGGCCACAAAGTTTACATTTTATTCAGTTGCAGCAAGCAGTAGGACAATCAAAAGAAGAAATGGTATTTGCCTTTGATAATTAGAAACAAACAGTTGATAAAATGTGAACATGGAGCTGTTGCTGGGGTCTCCTCCAGGCCAATTCCATCAGTAACGAGTCTGATTGGTAGTTTATAGCTGTTGTTAGGTGCTGCACTCTGCAACAACACCTGTTCCCTGTGTGGCACAAAGAAAATCCCATAAAGACTAGCAGTAAGCAGTTGTCCATTGTCAAGTACAGAATCTAGTTTGGTCCAACATGCGTCACTAATACATAAAGGGCAACATCCATTTAAGAAGACATCTCAACATCTGGACAGTCTCCAGTGTAAAACCTCTGAAGTTTAGTCTTCAGGCTTGATAAATGAGACTTTCCAATACTGTTGGCACAGTTTCCATTTGTGTCCTATAGGAAACAGGAGAAATCTATCTTTCTGTCGACTGTCACAGCGTTAATGCATAGTTAAAGACTTTCTCCTCTGACACGTTGTCACAGTCTCCCCATCTCTGCCTCCCACCTGACCAATCTCTTTACTTTCTCTCCATCTGTTCCCTCTGAGGTCATGCATGTGTACCCATGTTGGATGGATTCATACATAGAGATAGATAAGCTTCAAAGACAACAGATGCTTACCGTGACATCTAAAGAATCAGATCAAGAACAGCTCTATGTCTCACTCGAGAGTTAGTGAGATTTCTGTCAGCCCAATCAATACCCCGTCTGAATTACTGTCTAAAGCGTAAGATGATGATATATCAGATTCTTTCATTAGAAATCTCTTGAGCCAGAGTGTCTGCTACCTCTGTTACAATGGGTGCAGTGCTATTCAGCTGGTGGATTGTCTGTGGAATCAATCAATACGCTGCGTGTCTGAGGGAAGCTGAACTGAAGATGTAACATCTTCCAGGCAAACATAACGACAATGGATTCCAGATGGATCAAAGGCATTATGCCACTATGGTCATTTAAGGACATTTCAGCTTTTCCATCATTCTCCCATATCTACCTTTTCCCCATCAGTTTTCCTCCACCTACAGTCGTGAGAGCAGGAGGAGAGACAAGATAGGTTGCGGAGGCTTTACTTTTTGTTCACTTATTGAGCCATGTCAGAGGAGAAATCCCTCTCTTCTCCAAATGGATAGAGACAAACTCAATTTAGATGCAGTTGGTGTATTGACAAATCACTTCCAGCGCACTTTCATTTTCAGGGCCCTGCTGTTTAATAGCTGTAGCGGCTAGTGGCCCTCATTGGTTAGAGAGATTACAGCTTTCTTTCATTCGGAATAGATTTTATTCGATGATGAACATGTGAAATAAAAGTGGTATATGTCAAAAAGAGACTATTTTATGTACTCCTCTTAATGATAGGTGCACAGCAGGTTAGAAACGCTATTTTAACCTGCTATTTGTTTTATAGGAAATTATTTTCCAGAACTGAAGTAAAACTATGATCACACTTTGATCACTATGATCTGACCGTTTGCCAATTGAAGCCTGAACCTCTTAGTTACTGTCAAGCTTTGCTTTCTAGCACAGACTGTATGCAGTTTACAATGAAAATGGTGGCAAAATTACTAGTTTGAATTAGTAGTCACTTTTGAAACGAGTTTTGAAGTCAGAAAGGGGCAGACAAAAGTGATGTGAACATGTGAGTTGGCTGATAATTGTGTCTACTACAACTATTCCTTTAAAATCGAGGACCCAGTAAAAGGGTCTTATATAAGCCGTGGGTGGCAAATGATATAAAAGGCCAACTAGTTAACTATGCATGCAAACATTAAACATTTAATCCATGCCTTAGACTTTTGCTCTTGTGTATTTGATTTTGGAAGGATGCATGTCCTTTCAAACTAAATATCACTTTTACTAGAGTCCCATGCACACCGTTTGGTATGTTGAGAAACCTGCAGTGCCTAGGTACAGTTGCTAAGCTATGAACAATTGCAGTTTAAAGAAAGGGAAGTTACGTATAATTAGCCGGTATCCACACAGTGGTGTCCTTTTGATTTTCTGACCCTGGCTTGATATTATATATTACATATCAATAAAACATTGGCACTGGAACGGGATTCATACTTCTGTTATATTCACAAAGTAAAAAAGTAACATTTTAGCACAAACTGCAAAGTCAAAATTACTGCCACATTACATTGGAGAGAACTTGCAATAGGATACGTTGAAGCAAAAGTTGTTTTACAACAAAGTAAAAGTACTTTTTTTCTTTCATAATTTCTACATCAATGCCACAGAGATTTTAATTTGAGATGAGGTGGCAGTATCCATGCAACCTGTTGAGTAAGCACAGCAGGATTAAAAGCCTGAAGGGCCAGAAAGTAGGTTATGGAAACTCTTCTTCCCTTCCTCCACTTGTTTGACTCAGCATGATATCAAGAAAGACAGATTCTCTCTGCATTTCTTTCATTATATGTGCTATTTCTGTCTGTAAATATGTCAAATCTGAAATCAAATGTTTCTTTATCTCTTTGTACTTTTCCCATGGACGAGTCCCAACGAAAACAAGGCTTTGACAGCAAATGTTTTAGAAGTCTACAGAGTCTGTTTGGGACCTGAGATGATACTAAACTCCAACAACAACTTCAAAAAGTTATGGAAAAGAGAAAGCCAAGAAAAACTTCCAGTTCATTCACTTTATTGCTGCTGAAGAAAATCTAATCTATATAAACCAGACAGCCGTTTAAAAATGGATATAATAACATGAATTAGGATATGTTTTGTAAAATGAGTGATAGCAGCTTCAACATCTAACAAGCATTGAGCAATATATGTGTGAATATAGGCTTCAATTAGGTCTGATGGTAGTGATTTAAACTGCCTGTTTATCCAAACCAAGCTTTCTAGTGTAAAGGTTTAGATTTAGTGAACGTCTGGTCCGATGAGAGACAGTCATTACCATGTCAAAAGCCGCCAGTCAGTCCATCATACTCTAAACTCTCACTCTCAAGTGACACATGCCAAGTGCTTGTCTGTGTGTGCATGTTCCCAGACTACAGTAGCTTTAATGTGGTTGTGGCTGCTTTTCTCCATAGACATTGTGGTTTTTTTATTATTAATGTCTGCAGTATGGCAAGCAGCTTTCATATTTTCACCATGCACCTAGTATTTATTCAGAAAAAGCATAAAAAGGGGGGCAACACCGACAAAGACAGAAAAGGTTGCAGACTGTGGCTGTCTACAAACCTTTTTGTACCTGTTTTTATTATTTGTTGCATTTCTGCTAAAAGGTTTAACCTCTAAAGTAAACTGTACTACTGTCTACTACCATTATTTTGTATCTGCAGTGAGAAAATAAAGGTAGATAAGGGGCTGTTATTCACAATTTTAACTTTTTACCAATTACAAAAACAGTTACAAAAGTCATGTCTGGGTAAATTCAATATATGGAATATTTAGAGTATATTTATTAGCTTTTTGCTCAAACTAATGTTTAGTAGAAATGAGACAATCTATGGTGACCACACTGTAATTTAAGGCTGCTAAGACAAAACGTCTGACCGTCTGGTGTATACAATTTGTGCGTACTACAAATTTATCTTATATCAGGGGTTCCCAAAATTTTCAGCCCACGACCCCCAAAGTAACGGTGCAAGTGACTTGCGACCCCCCACTATAAACGTATATAAACATTGCGCGAAACCGCTCACGCACTATAGGCGTATCCAAACACGAGCATATTGACAACACAAACTAACAACTGATTCTGTCGCTAATATGTCGTAAATCTGTCGCAATGACCTCAGGGGTCAGAGTGGTCAAAGAAAATCAAAAGAGCTGTTCCCTTTTTATTTATTAGCTTGGTTTTATTTTAAATTTAGCTACTAGTTTTATCTTGTGTTACAATCATGGCTAAAATATGCTATTTCTAATCGTTGTTAAATTTTTATTTTATTTCTGGAAATCAACTTGCGACCCCCCCTCTCTGGCTCCCGACCCCCACTTTGGGAATCACTGTCTTATATGAACTGTTGGACATTATTTCAGAATTGAGTAAGTATTGTAGTAGAAGCTGGCAGAATCCATCTAGACTCTGGATGTTGGTTCAGAAAGTCACGGCATCCTGTATAGGCAATGTTGTAAAGCCAAGCTGTCAGGCCCCCACATCCCCTTATGCTAACATTCCTCCATATTACAGCGCTGCACCACAAATTGGACTGGAAACCTAAACAAAAGGCCGGCCAAGAGCTGGACCATTTTCACAACTCCATAACACAAGAGAACAATGCCAAAAGCAAACACAAAACAACACTCGCCGAATCTCTGCGTCACTAAGGCTCACAGCGCAGCTTTAATCTCCTCACCTGTAGACACACAATCACAAACAGGACACAGGAAGCAACAGCACCAGGCAGCAAATTACATAACGGAACCTCTGCTGTTCACAAGGTGGTCTTGGCAGGAATTAAATCACAGCGTGGGCCGAGCAGTTACTGGCTGTCATGATAAAGCTCCTCACAAGACACAGTGAAGGATTATCAGCTCTTACAGCTTTAATTGGCAGTTTAATGAAGTCGCGCGCAATGTATCTGACAGGCACTAAAGGCGGCTGTCCTGTTTGTACACATTAAATACACCTCAGGGTGAAATATTACTTTGAGAAGAAACTGCAAAGGGTAGTTCACATTTTATAAATCACTGCATCATTTAAAATGTGTCAAGTATCTTCACTATAATGTTATTAACAATTGTAAGCTGTGTTTTACAAGGGCAATTAGCACTGGATTAGGGTAATACCACTGCTTTTGAGTCCACTTTCGCTTTTGCTAACAAAAAGCTAAATATACACCACAATATTAAGGGGAGTACCATTTGGGGATTATAAACAGTGGAACCTGCCAACAAGGGGGGGCTGAAGAGTGCGCAGAGGCAGATTCATGGCAGCTTTATGCGAAGATTATACACCGTGATGGTCCATCAGGCCTTAGGTAAATAAATCTTCCAAACATGTAAAGGGATTTCAACACATCCCTATGTAATCAGTAATAATTCTCTATTTAAAAGATACAGGTAGTGGGACATTATTCTGCATTGAGCGGATCTGCAGCCTGAATTCTAATTTTTCAGAAGTTCAGAAAATGTGGTTCTCAGTCAGTACTTTCCGGTAGGTTATGTTTACAGCATTCGGCTCCAGTGTGGATGTGCATCGGCTGGGTTAGCCTAACCACATCTGGAATTAGGGATTTTTTTACACATTCCTACCTGTGGATTTGCTCAAGCTGTGAGCTGATATCTTCTAGTCATTACACATATTTTCAGAGGGATTGAATTTACTCACACATTCCTGAAGGAATTCCAACACTTTAATTCATCATTCATCATTTCATTGTTGCAAGTTAGGGCCATCATTATCCGTTTTAAATAGGACTAGTACTAAATTACTGCTCCAATACAGTTTCTTTTAGGGATGCGCCGACAGTTCGGCCACCAAAATGAATCAGCTGAAAATAGCAAAAAAAATGCACTTACAGTGTTCGGCCTAATAAGTAAAAGGCTGAAGGAATTTAACCAAACAATTACGTTTGGGTATTTTTACAGATCCACGTTTGTCACTCGTTTATGAGAATTTGATTAATCTAGCCCAGTGTTTCTCAACGGGGGCGGTACCACCCCCAGGGGGCGTTCCGAGGACGATGGGGGGCGCTGGAAGCAATATTTTAGAAAGGGGGGCTCTGAGCTGCTTTTGGGGGGCATTTGTTGGATGGAAATTCTAAGGTGAGTTGCAGACAGTTTGTGCCAAAGCGGAGATATAAGTAGTTTCATTCGGCTATAAAAATGTAACATTAAAAACTGAAGCACTGTCCCCTGTCTCGCTCTGTTAGGGACTGTTAGCAGCACTTTATCAGAGCTGCTGAAGTTAAGCTGTGTGGAATTATTCGTGAGCTTTCTGTGTGATCACAGGTGTTGTCGGTTAGTTTCGTTTCCCCCAGCATGAGCGCCTCATTTCTTTCAGTTTTGTCTGTCAGATGGAGAGGGAATACTTGGAGCGAATCAGTAACATAATTCAGTAAGCTACAGGGCATGTAGTAAAATATTATGAATTCTCTTTAAATAGGCGAATGACATTCGTCTCCTATAACATCTTTTTTTCTTTACATGTCAGAGAATACAGATCTGTGGTAGAGATTCTGAATGTGCAGAAAGTTTTGAACATGAGCAGCAGTGTTTCCCATACGGTCATTTATTTGTAGCGGCCCGCCACAATATCAACACTGACCGCAACATTTTGATTTTTTTACCAGGCCTATTTAAAATCGTATTTGACTGCAGAGCTGCAGGCAGCGCGAATTCGCGGAGTTCATCCTCTCACTCGTCCCTCTCTTTCTCTCCCGTCCCTCGATCTATCCTCTCTCTCCCTCGTAAACACAGGTGCACAACGCAGCCCATGTCAGAGACCCAGCTAATAGAAGTTATTAGTAAGCATGTAAGAGGCCTAGCTAATAAGGAGAGAGAGCTAAGTTAATATTAAAATGCAGCTGGGTTTTCGAGGTTAGCTGTACAGCTGCAGCACAGTTGCACTGTCATTCTGTGGGAAACACTGACAGTCCGGTCAATTACTGAATTAAAACGGATTAATTTATCACTGAGATGAAAAGGGGCCATAAACACATTTAAATAAGTTA